>OX453314.1:3222282-3531222 GCA_949710035.1 Crambus lathoniellus | reverse complement strand
CATTAACTAGAATCATGACAATCGGCATAAGGGCTGCTTGATCTACAGTTCATGTTAAGGCGCTACTCGGAAAAAGTATGGACTCTTTGATATAAAACTATAGGACAGTTAGAGTTGTTACAAATCTGGTAATAAGATATATATTTCTTCATACCTTTATCACAGTAAGTAGACTGTGCCTTTATCTAGAATCGTATAGTTACAGAAACACGATTTTATGATTTTGGCTCGACACTTTTTATTTTCGAAAATACCTCTAAAAAATAAGAAATATCAAGATTATTCTTAAATGGGGATACATATAGTATTGAAAATTGGTTTAATTAGTGAACACTAATAATATATAGGATCGTATAGAAGCATTTTTTTTAAATCGCTATAGTTTTTGAATACGAAGTGATTTTGTGTTTTTTTGCGTAATCGGCAAATTTGGTCCCGCTCCCGCGCGCGTCGCTTTCTCATTGCTATCTCGCTTTAGCATAACTTTTCCGAGTATCGCCTTAAAATTATCTCAAATTATTCTGCATATTACCAAATATATTAGGGCTGACGTTAACATTTAGAACAGAATACGCGAGTAGGAGTGCTGAGCCGAGTAATATCGGTTTTGGTAACACGCTTCGAATCTCATATTAAATTATAATGAGCACCAGATTTTAGGGAGATGGCGGATGCCGAATTTTGTAATTTAGATTCGACTTGGCTCCAAAAAATCTCAATTTGTAAGTCATGATGGAGATGTAAGATTGAGAGTGTTTTTTTTACTGGAAATAATGTTTGGAACAATAGACTTGAGTTCGTTGTATGGTAAATAGAGCGCCTTGGTGATTTTATGGTTGGATTGGATGTTGACATTAAACTTGTATTTTTGTCAGTAAGTTCGTTAAAAATTTGCGCCCAAAACACAAATCTATTTAAATAAAGCCCTTGCGTTACTGACTGACTGACCGACAACGCACAGCCGAAACTACTGCGCCCCGATCGCGGTAATTCTATGCAGCGCGTCTTGACCACGTTTGCGTCATGACATTTGACTCTTCGTATTGCCGTAACGTCATGTACACGTCACGCAAACCTATAGTCCCACAATCTTGTCTGTTCCGGTGACATCCGTGACAGAGGAGCCACTTGCAATACCAAATTAGCTGTCAAAATAGACTGTCGTATGAAAACTGTTTTAGTTGCAAAGATTATCACCGGAACAGAAAACCTTGTCGCAGGGTCAACGCCGCGCGTTATCAAAAACGGTATTGCACGTTGCGTGAACGTCAACTGCACGTACACCTGACTAATGCGTCATAAGATTACCGCGATCGGGGCGCAGGGGTAAGAAGCTGAAATTTGGCAAGTATGTTCCTTGGGGGTGTAGAGGTAAAAGTTATTGTCATTGTCATTGAAGTAGCCAATCACGCGGCCGGTGCGTCTCTCGCCCCCCTCCCCATCGTCGCCAAAAATTGTGACATTGAATTAGAACAAAATATTTGTTATACGGCATCTATGTAGCTTGCTTCGGTGATCTGTGGTATGTTCAGAGCCTTACAGAGTCACACATCACAAAGTCAAAGTCAATTTAGATTGTTATTTACAATACTTGTGAACGTATTTCGTGTGTTACGCCCCCGGTGTGTGAAGCCCCCGTGGTGGAAGCCCCCGATTTCGTTTTAGTGCTATAAAATTTATTAGGTAAATATTTTTATCCAAAGTACAGTCAGATAGAAAAGTGTAACCTATTATAAAAATGTTTATAACTGTCTACTTACATGAAATGATTCAAAGTCTTATTTTTTTTATATAAATCTTTATTAATAATGTCGGTGAAACCACAATTTGCTTATCTGTAATACCACACTAGTCAAGGTACAATTTAAAAATCACAACGACATAAAATGATTTACATATGGTATGTAAGTAATTAAGGTTTGTAATTTTTAATATCTAATAAATAAATGATAAGTATGGGTATCTACTTAAGTATTTAAAACATTGATAACAAAATAATCAAACAATAAAATATACCAACTTAATATGCAAAATCACAGATCCTAAAAGAAAATCACAAAAAAATCACAATTAAATATAAGAATGTTAAATATTAGAACTTTGTACTTAAATCTTACTTAAACATATAATTTAGCCATTAAATATAGAGGTATCTTCTTAAATAAATATTACAACATTGCTAACGATAAAATTAAACTTAGTAATTTTAAATTTAGTCATTATGTAACAATTAACATGCAAAATATTTTTTTTCAGTCTATGTAATTATTATTAATATTTTAGAAGTGAAAACTTCTCTAGCGGCGTTGTGCACTTTTTGTGATACTTAAGTACTTAGGTAAAAATGTTAGACTCGCGTCTGGATCACTTGACCGTCAGATAAAAAATTCGTAAGACGGACACGTGACCTGGGGGCCAAGTCTGCTAACATTAAGCCATAATCGTGTCTCAATCGTGTTTCAATTGTAGTTAAATTGTAGTGCTTTTTTACACTCTAGTTACAAGAATTATGACAGTGTGATGTGATGTTAATGTAGTGTGTGGTGTGACCACCAGTAGTATTGTGAAAAAAGTCCACATTTCTTGTAACTAGTGTGTAAAAAAGCACTACTATTGAACTACAATTGAAACACGATTGAGACACAATTATGACTTAACGTTAGCAGACTTGGCCCCCTGATCGAAAAACTGTTACAATGTCATTAGAATACGAAGGCAAATTATGCCACCGTTTCCAAAGTTTTGATAGCTTAGAAAACGGGCGGCATTGTAGCCAGAAGACCTCGGTTCAAATCTAGTCTGTATTTTACACTGGCACTCCCGGAGTGTAACCTGTTGTTTTTTTGTGGTTAAAAACATCTACATAATTAAATAACTATACCTGTAACACATCATACTCATAATAATCATAAACATGAAACGATTAAAGGAAATTTTTCATTTTCGGCTAGGACATTGTACACTATTCGTACTAATAGTAAAAAATATAGTAAAGTCAAATAAAATATTAAAATTCTCATTGTCTTTCTGGATAAATGGTACAAAAATAAACTTTGAAATAAAAATTCTTTGCCATCCATGGTCACACTGGCAACCATATTTAAATCACTTTCGGAAACATTGATGTTTCTGTACGAAAAAACGATGACATTGACGACTGATGATAATCTGTCAATGTGAACCTTTATTTTAATGTTAGTGTGACATTTTACCGCCATATTAAATCGGGGTTGCATAATTATTAAGACTAGATAATGCTTTTGTACCATCAAACGCGTTAGCTTATTGCAATATAATTAGTTTTCAGTTATTATATTTATCTTTTGCTTGCCTATGGTATAGTGTACAAAGTCCTAGCCGAGGCTCCATACAAAACTGAAAAATGTCCTTTAATTACTTATTTACTTAGTTCATAAACACTTTTTTGTCGACTGTATCTGGTACAAATTACTTTTATTGCGATAAAATCGGCTGTTATAACTTAATTGAAATTCGGGGGCCTCCACCACGGGGGCGTCACACACCGGGGGCGTAACCCACGAACCCGAAGCTACGCCATCGGTTCGCAAATCTTACAGCGGGAGACCTTGGAGAAGAACCGGCAAGAAACTCCAAGGGTTGTTTTTTGTCACACTCAAGGGGACTTTTTTAAACATGACCTTGTAAATAAGTTTCTGACTTAATTGGATGCCAGAAATCTGATTGAATCGTGCAACTTTCACAATAAATCTTCGCACAAAGATGCAGAGTTGGCCTATTTGCTGTTTGCCAACGAGCAGCGTTCGCGGAATAAGATTAGAACCATCTGAGCTCGGAATATGGTTCGTATTTTATTTACAATGATTTATCTGAATGTAGTGTACGCCATAGTGGCGGGTAAACAAATGGTTAGTTCTGTGTCTATCTGTTCTGTTAAAAATTTCTAGATATAAATACATCTATTAGATTATGATAAGTATGTGGGATGGGCGCAACTGTTAAAGGAAGACTGATGTTATGTCTTCCTTCCGGGCTAGATGTTGTTAGCCCGGGGACAACTGTCCTATGGTTGTATGTCAGAATTCGTATATATGCGAACTTGGCGGATGAATTTTGTAAGCGCGATGTAGGTTCTGCGTACTATTCGCCGGCGCCGTCAGTGGTTATGTGCGCGTCGTCTAGATGTCGCCACATCACTCCCCTCCTAGACCGGAGGTCGATCCAAGTTGTTGCTCAGCATTCAGTGCGTTTGAGCTTGCAAGTACCAGAGAGAGTGCTGTAGGATGCCCCAGTCTGCGGTGAGTCGAGACTTCGTCTGCGGTGAGTCGAGACGGTGCGGGGTGGCTGCTGGTCGCTGCTCCTGTCCACGGTGAGTCGGGACGTCCACGGTGAGTCGGGATGGAGTGTGCGGTGTGACGGTGGGTCCGAGCTGCTGGCGCGCAGAACTGCCACGCTGGAGTAAGGGCCCAGTGATGCTCCAGAGACGTGGGCTGCGAGGATGCCAGGTCGGGATGATGCCGTCGGGTGCTGCCGAAGGTCCAGGTAGCGTCGGACGATGCTGCGATGGAACCTTGAGGCGAGATGTGCTGGCTTGCTGTGCGACTGCTGAAGGTTGCTGGATGAGGGTCGGGAGGAGTGATGGCTGCGCTGGTTGAGACGATACTGGCGCTGGTGAAGGCGATGCTGGCGCTGGTGAAGACGGTCCTCGCGCTGGTGGCTGGTGAAGACGTGCTCCGTCGGGGTCACCACTGTGGGATGGACGCAACTGTTAAAGGAAGACTGATGTTATGTCTTCCTTCCGGGCTAGATGTTGTTAGCCCGGGGACAACTGTCCTATGGTTGTATGTCGGAATTCGTATATATGCGAACTTGGCGGATGAACTTTGTAAGCGCGATGTAGGTTCTGCGTACTATTCGCCGGCGCCGTCAATGGTTATGTGCGCGTCGTCTAGATGTCGCCACAAGTACATACAAGCATAGCAAGCTTTTCACTGTAAGTGTTTGATGGAATAAGGCATTCACTCCAACTCGATTGATGGAATAAGGCATTCACTCCAACTCGATCGAGTGGTGTTCAAGTCGTCTCGAGGACTTATTCGTCAACTCGCGAGCGCGCGCGAGTTGGCACCTTCCGATTTTAATTATTTTTTTTGTCGTCAACTCGCGCGCTCATTTATTTATGTACAGTCAGCTACAACAACCTTAAGATAAATTTAATATGGGTACTTGGTATTCTAGTAACGGTTTAAAGTACAAGGACAATACCTATAGCTTTGCGAATTATCGTTTGGGTTCTAATGTTCTAAAGTACCAGGATAACATAGCTATGGAGGAGGTAGTAGGATAGTTGCGACTGGTTAGAAAAAAATCTTTACCTGTGTACTATAACTACCGCCTCCTTATCTATGTTATCTTGGTACTTCAGAATCCAAACGATGATTTGGACCCATATTGCATCGAATTAGATCGAAATGTTAGTAAGGTTGATTATTATCAGAATCATTCAGTACGGGTGAATTTGCGGGGAATAGCTAGTTATTTATAGTTTTTGTTCCAATCCGTTTTTACTTGACTGTACTTTATATGTACGCGCGAGTTGACGACAGCAAAAATAATTAAAATTCAAAGGTATCAACTGGCGCGCTCGCGAGTTTCACACTCGCGAGTTGACGAATAAGTCGTCTCGAGCAGTAATAAATAAACAACATAAAACTCTGTCACATTGAAGCACGATTTACATGATTCAAATTTTTCCAGCCCAATAGACACCAATAGTATGCCACTTGTATGGCGTTATCATGGCTCTATATGAGAAGGAGTATAATATCGCTTCCCGGCAAGAAAAGCGTCACAACATGGTCACAACACATATTGGGTACAAAATGACATAATTACAGCATTAAGTAGCGCGTTTTTCATTTGTTCGGCTGCAAAAACGTCGTTATTATGTTGCGCATGGTTACCGCTAGATGGCGCTAAGTTCTCTTTTTCATTGAGCTGTTTCGCTCCGATCACTGGCGTGAACAGTGTCACATTATTGTATGAATACTTGTTAATACAGAGTAGACGTGTACTGTGTCGACAGAAAAGCGTATTAACGTGTGATGTGACTCTTTATCGCCAGAAAAGCGTAAGTTTTAATAAGGCCAAAACTTCAAACGAAGTTTGTTTTCCATGTTTTATTTTATTTTTGGTTTTTTGGTTACTTTTTCGTTATCTTTTATTAATATTGAAGCATTCTAATAAAAGTAATGGTGATTAGGTACATTAAAATGTGTATTATTTTTGAAACTTTAGAAATTTTAATCGAAAAAAGAGTCATAAATCAAAATTTATATAATATATTAGATATTAATAATCTAAGTAGGTAAGTACCTATATTGTCCAAAAAATATAAAAATAACAAAAAAATCTTTGTTTTTGATTTTTTTAATAGTCGAGTGAAGATACGAATATCGTGTTTTAGCCACAAAATAATCAAGATCGTTTATGAAACTTCAACATATATTTTAATCTGCTCAAAAAATGTTTTATTTAATTGTTTACTTTTGAATAAAAAATAGGTTAATTTCGAAGATCCTGCCCTTAATAATGGAGCCAGGCGGATAAAGAACAAGTCCTACCACCAACCAAACTGGATACAAAATGTACCCTACTGGAAATCGAACTCAGGACCAAACATTCGGTACAGTTAGTTGTGTTATTTTCCAAGGAGCAAATTGCTTTATATTCACGATTTCGTATTTTAATACATAATTATTATTGTTTTACTTATAGGAAAAATGTGATAGTAAAAAACCACGAGCCCTACAAGTAGCTTTCAGGCGGGATTCGAACCCGCGCCTCGGGGAATCCGGCCCGATGCTCTGACCAACTAAGCTACCGAAAGGCTTACACGACTCGTCGAGTTTTGCTATCACTTGTTACGCTGTAGGCCAGCGTTGCTTCATCAATGTGAGGAAACCCTCGCATCCGAAAGAAACATTTTTACAAATGTTTAACAATCGATTAAGATGAAACAGCCATATTGAAATTTTATATTATTTTTATGCATTCACAATGCAATTTTGTAAGTATAGGAAAAATGTGATAGTTAAGGCGCTACTCGGAAAAATATGGACTTTTTGATTTAAAACTATAGGAAGGTTACAGTTGTTACAAATCTGGTATTAAGATGTATATTTATTCATACCTTTATCTAGAATCGTATAGTTTCAAAAACACGATTTTATGTTTTTGCCTCAACACTTTTTCTTTTCGAAAAGACCTCTAAAAAATACGAAAAGTGAAGATTATTCTTAAATGGGGTTACTTACACTATTAGAAATTGGTTTAATTAGTGGATACTAATACTATTGAGGATCGTATAGTATGTACTTACAGCTTGACGTTTCGGCTGTGTTGCAACAACCGTGGTCACAAGCAGACTGGCGGTGCGCGACGACGTCTGTTCGGGCGGGCTTGGAGATCTTCGGCCACCCTCAAATTGTCACTTTTTTTGTTTTTGTCATACTGTGAGTGTTGTGTGCCGTAATCCCATCACTAGCGATGACAAAAACAAAAAAAGTGACAATTTGAGGGTGGCCGAAGATCTCCAAGCCCGCCCGAACAGACGTCGTCGCGCACCGCCAGTCTGCTTGTGACCACGGTTGTTGCAACACAGCCGAAACGTCAAGCTGTAAGTACATAATAATATGTACTTCATAATAAATGTCGCGTTGAGTCCCGTTACTCATTGTTTATATTGTCAAAGTGTTGTTCAATGTTCTTTTTTAGGCTTATTGCAAGATGTAGAGACCTCCGTTAGACCAAAATAATGTACCCAGTTTTTTTAAATATTTTTTATTTTATGTAAACATGATATATTTATACTTAGTCAAATGGACATGGCAAAGTTATAAAACGCACACAAACATTTAATACTAAACGCGTCAAACAACACCGCACCAAAAATAGCATTTTACAAATTGCTGAACAAAATACGGCAGTTTCCGCGCGAAACGCAATAAAGTGAGACGCAACTGCATTTTACGGGTAAAACCAACTCTGGCGTATGTATTTGGCTGAAATTCGTATAAGTTGTGGGTTGGTAAAGTTTTCAGTGCTGCTAATTTCAAGTTGCTTTCGTTTCAACTAATTCTGAGAAGCGGATTCGTTGTCATAAAGGATGGAATTATTTCGTGATAGCTGGAGGGGAAGTACTCTTAAACGCAGGATCTTCCAAAAAGTCTGTCTTTGTCTTTTTCTTTAAGTGTGAAGAGTTATGAAAATATCCTAATTTTTTTATTTTTTCCATGTTTTTGTTGTTATTTTGAGCATAAATTCACTTTTAGAAAGATTACACTGAGAAAAACCTTCCATATGTCGTTATCTATTTTTCTATATTTTGGGAAATTTACAGACATATTTTAATAAGATATGCAGTACTATGAATAGTCTAAGTCTAAAAAAACTTCGAACGAAGTTTGTTTTCCATGTTTTATTTTATTTTTGGTTTTTTGGTTACTTTTTCGTTATCTTTTATAAATATTGAAGCATTCTAATAAAAGTAATGGTGATAAGGTACATTAAAATGTGTATTATTTTTGAAACTTCAGAAATTTTAATCGAAAAAAGAGTCATAAATCATAATTTATATAATATACATAAGTATAATATACATCAAATTGAAAGGATTCTTAAAAGTTACGTAAAAAAGTTACAATTTTCCTGTTAAATTTAAAGCCTTATATAAACATAATATAAGCTATTTGCATATAAAATTTCAATAATATGACTATTATAGTTTTAAAATTATTGACATTTAAATGAACAAAAAACTATAAAAGTTACATTTTTTCGAAACAGCAATTTTTGTATTGTGACACTTTTCTTACCGGGAAGCGATATCATGTATTATTTCACCCGAATATATTTGTTACAAGAGCCAACAACAGCTCAATTGTATTGCCTTCAGACACATTGATTGAATTCGAGAAAGCTAGGTAGGATCCTAAAATAGGAACATTGTCCCAATTTTATTAGGATCCAAGGTGTATTTGTTTCTTACATTGTCGTATTGTTAACTATTTTGATGACAGAATAAATTCGTCAACTCCTCTAAGATCTAGAGATTCTAGAGCAATATCTACATTCACCACTTATATTTTAATAAGTAAAACAATTTTATGGCATCGGGCCGGATTCTCGGAGGCGCGGGTTCGAATCCCGCCTGAAAGCTACTTATAGGGCTCGTGGTTTTTAAGGCGATACTCGGAAAAAATGTGCTGAAGCGAGATAGCAATGAGAAAACGACGCGCGCGGGAGCGAGACCGATTTTGCAGATTACGCAAAAAAAAACACAAAATCACTTCGTATTAAAAAACTACAGCGATTAAAAAAAAATGCTTCTATTATGTACTTCATAATAAATGTCGCGTTGAGTCCCGTTACTCATTGTTTATATTGTCAAAGTGTTGTTCAATGTTCTTTTTTAGGCTTATTGCAAGATGTAGAGACCTCCGTTAGACCAAAATAATGTACCCAGTTTTTTTAATTATTTTTTATTTTATGTAAACATGATATATTTATACTTAGTCAAATCAACATGGCAAAGTTATAAAACGCACACAAACATTTAATAATAAACGCGTCAAACAACACCGCACCAAAAATAGCATTTTACAAATTTCCGCGCGAAACGCAATAAAGTGAGACGCAACTGCATTTTACGGGTAAAACCAAATCTGGCGTATGTATTTGGCTGAAATTCGTATAAGTTGTGGGTTGGTAAAGTTTTCAGTGCTGCTAATTTCAAGTTGCTTTTGTTTTAACTAATTCTGAGAAGCAGATTCGTTGTTTAGTATACAAAATGGAATTATTTCATGATACCTAACTGGAGGGAATAAGTAAGAATAATGGAGCCAGGCAGACTAAGAACAAGTCCTACCACCAACCAAACTGGGTACAAATGTTTCTTCCCTACTGGGAATCGAACTCAGGTCCAAACATTCGGTACAGTTAGTTGTGTTTTTTTCCATGGAACAAATTGCTCTAAATTCGCTATTTCGTATTTTAATACCTAATTAATATTTTATTTCTTATTAAAATATAAGTGATGTATGTATATATTGCTATAAGTAATAGATCTTCAACGCGACATGCGACAATGTAAGAAACAAATACACCTTTTAGGATCCTAATAGAATTGGGACAATGTTCCTATTTTAGGATCCCACCTAGCTTTCTCGAATTCAATCAATGTGTCTGAAGGCAATACAATTGAGCTGTTGTTGGCTCTTGTAACAAATATATTTGGGTGAAATAATACATTATATTATACTCCTTCTTTGAGGAGCCCGTGGCGCAGTGGATAGCGCGCTCGGCCTGCGATCGTTGAGGTTAAGCAACGTTCGCAATGGTCGGTCACGGGATGGGTGACCAAAAACTTTTCATCTCGAGCTCCTCCGTGCTTCGGAAGGCACGTTAAGCCGTTGGTCCCGGCTGCACTTGCAGTCGTTAATACCCACCAATCCGCACTGAGCCCGCGTGGTGGGTCATGGCTCATTCTCCTTATTCATCCATAAGGAAGGCCAGTGCCCCAGCAGTGGGGACATTAAATGGCTGATGATGATGATGATGATACTCCTTCTCATATAGAGCCACGATAACGCCATACAAGTGGCATAGTATTGGGCTGGAAAAATTTGAATCATCTAAATCGTGCTTCAATGTGACAGAGTTCTATGTTGTTTATTTATTACTGCTCGAGACTGAACACCACTTGATCTCTGGAGTCGTGAATGCCTTATTCCATAAACACTTACCCTGAAAAGCTTGCTACGCTTGTGTGTACTTATCATAATCTAATAGATGTGTTTATATCTAGAATTTTTTAACAGAACAGACAGACAAAGAATTAACCATTTGTTTACCCGCCACTATGGCGTACACTACATTCAGATAAATCATTGTAAATAAAATACGAACCATATTCCGAGCTCAGATGGTTCTAATCTTATTCCGCGAACGCTGTTCGTTGGCAAACAGCAAATAGGCCAACTCTTCATCTTTGTGCGAAGATTTATTTTGAAAGTTGCACGATTCAATCAGATTTCTGGCATCCAATTAAGTCAGAAACTTATTTACAAGGTCATGTTTAAAAAAGTCCCCTTGAGTGTGACAAAAAACAACCCTTGGAGTTTCTTGCCGGTTCTTCTCCAAGGTCTCCCGCTGTAAGATTTGCGAACCGATGGCGTTGTTGTTTATTTTTTGGTTAAAAACATCTACATAATTAAATAACTATACCTGTAACACATCATACTCATAATAATCATAAACATGAAACAGTTAAATTTAATTACTTATTTACTTAGTTCATAAACACTTTTTTGTCGACTGTATCTGGTACAAATTAATTTTATTGCGATAAAATCGGCTGTTATAACTTAATTGAAATTCGGGGGCCTCCGCCACGGGGGCGTCACACACCGGGGGCGTAACCCACGAACCCGAAGCTACGCCATCGGTTCGCAAATCTTACAGCGGGAGACCGGGTTCGTGGGTTACGCCCCCGGTGTGTGACGCCCCCGTGGCGGAGGCCCCCGAATTTCAATTAAGTTATAACAGCCGATTTTATCGCAATAAAAGTAATTTGTACCAGATACAGTCGACAAAAAAGTGTATATGAACTAAGTAAATAAGTAATTAAATTTAACTGTTTCATGTTTATGATTATTATGAGTATGATGTGTTACAGGTATAGTTATTTAATTATGTAGATGCTTTTAACCAAAAAAAAACAACAGGTTACACTCCGGGAGTGCCAGTGTAATGAAGAGGTATGACGCTTTACCGAGGCTAAGGTAATAAAAGAGATGTGAATTGTTCGGTGTCAAGATGTATATTGAGATAATAATATTGAGTACAATTAAAGATACATTATCTTAGTAAGCGATCTTATTCTAGATTGCTGAGAATGCTACGCGTGTGTTCCAATTTTCTGTAAATGCGCGATAATGCAAACATCTTGTTTGTGTAATATGTTGCAATCATACTTCATCTCCCCTGAAAAAGTGGAAGGATCATCCCCTCCCTGCAAAAAGGAACAGACTCGTAACATTGACTTTAACGAACTTAACCAAAATTTAATTACTTAAGTAAAATAAGTAAACAAAATTTAAACATTATCAACATAGCAAAGTTAAAACTATTTCATTTATTAAATCGTACTAATACAAAAACGTTTTACAATATAAACAATATACCTAATTAAAATTGTATCTAATTAAAATGGTATCGAATTGAAATGGTATTGAATTAAAACGGAAGCTTCACATTTTACACTTAATCATAACAATAACAAAGTGTTAAGTAACATGGTATGTAATTAAGTACCTATACTTATAATTACGTATCAAATAAAATAGTTATTTATTGAATGGTTTGGTATTATTCTTATGCACAATTATAGCTTTATTTTCTTTTAAAATTTCTACATTAGACGTCATATCTCTTAAAACTTTATAAGGGCCATTGTAAATACTATCTAATTTATTTCCTACTTGGTTCTTTAATAATAACAAATCGCCTAACTGATAGGTAACATTATTGCTAGTTTTATCATACAATAATTTTCTTTTCTCTTTAGATTGTATCAAGTTACGTCGTGCGTCGGATTGCGCTTGTTGTAAACGATACTTAAGTTCTCGGGGATAACTGTCATAGTTATATAAGGGGTCGATTTCTGATTGTAAATTATTTGGAAGGTTACAAATTTTTCCAAAAACTAATTCGAAAGGCGTATATTTAGTTTCACTATGCACTGTGGTATTAAAAGAAAAACACCAATATGGAATCCAGGTGCTCCAGTTATGTTTATAATTATTACACTGGATTCTCAGAAAAGCTCCTAGGGTTTTATGAGTATTTTCTAAAGCGCCTACAGTTTCGTGATGGTACGCCGTAGAATTTAATTTTTTAATATGTAATAGAGAACATGTTTCGGACATCACTGATGACATGAATTCGGTTCCCTGGTCAGTCAATATTTCTCTAGGAATACCATAACGTAAAATGAAATTATTGGTAAAAGATTGAGCAACTGTGACCGAGTCTTTACTAGGTAATGGATACGCTTCAACGAATTTGGTTAAATCGCATTGTAATGTCAATACATATTTATTATTATAGTCATCAACATCGAGTGGACCCATTATATCCAAACTAATTCTTTCGAATGATGAGTGGGCTGTTGATGTTATGGTTAAGGGCTGCTTAATATGTTTATTACTATGCTTATGATATTGACATTGATGGCAATTTTTAACAAAAAGTTTTACATCATTACTCAAACCTGGCCAAAAATAATATTGCTTAATGTTGTTCATCATTCTATTAACTCCTGCGTGTCCGCTGGTAGGTAATAGATGGAAATCATTTAGTATTACTCTTTTTTGTTCACTATCATATATTCTTAATATATTTTTTGTTATGAGAAAGCGCGGGGTAACAGAGTTAATTCTTTTTGTTGCTTGTACAAGACTTTTGATTTTACTCTCGTTACATTTTTCTTTAATAATAAGTACCTCATGTATGCCTATTTTTTGACATAATGACTCTAAGTCCCTCGCTAACACCTCTGGGGTAGATGACGATCGGGTACTCAGATATATCGCTGATTGCGAAGGTACGTAAACGTAACAACTTGCATTAGAAATAATGCTATCTTTAGACTTTGAATAATTGTCAAACTTTAATTGATTAAAACTTAATTCAGTTACGTCATCGGGTTTCTTGAGAAGTTCTACCGCAATAGGTTGATCAGGCCTAGTGCTGGTGGAGCTCTCTGAAGAAGAATCAGTGGGGGTTTTTAATTTTTTACTTTGTGCTCTAGTTAAAACTGATACTGTGTTTTGATGTAATGATTTTAAAGTAGAAGATGTAATAGGTATGCGACTCAATGCGTCTGCAGCTGCATTGTTTCGTCCTGGAACATACTCTATTTCAAAATCATACTCCTCTAGGAATAATCGGAATTTAGTAAGTCTGCTTGTTGGGTCTTTCAAGTTAAATAAATAAATTAACGGTTTGTGGTCTGTTATAATTTTAAATTTACGTCCATATAAATAAGGGCGAAAATGTCTCACAGACCAAACAATTGCTAAAAGTTCTAATTCTATGATGGGATATCTCGTCTCGGCGGGTTTCAGGTTTCTACCCTGGACACCTCCTGGTCTACGTTGATGGTTGAGTCGACGTCGTTGCCAGTTCCACGGAAGATATTGTGTTTCTTAGAACTGCGCTGTTGAATTCTCTACGGAGTCGGTTGACAATTCGGTCCCAAATTTTCCGGATGCAGGCGTAAATGATGAGTATAACGATGAGAAGCAGTATGACGGATAGTAAAATTTCTGTTGTAGTGAGCTGGCTTGAAGTTTTCTGCGTTGCTTGGGCGTCGCCGCTGGCGGTTTGTGCGATGATAACTTCTTCTTTACTTTGTGGTGCTCCCATATTATTGTTTTGTCTTCCCAAGTAATGCGATGAACAGAAGTGTAGAGCCAAATAGCACCGCAACGAAGACTGCTGCTAGTATGGTGTTGAAAATTTTGCTTTGCTGCTCCATGTAGTAATGATTTTCCCGCAAAAATTTATAAGTTCGGTTGGCAAAGGGTCGCCATGAAGAGGTATGACGCTTTACCGAGGCTAAGGTAATAAAAGAGATGTGAATTGTTCGGTGTCAAGATGTATATTGAGATAATAATATTGAGTACAATTAAAGATACATTATCTTAGTAAGCGATCTTATTCTAGATTGCTGAGAATGCTACGCGTGTGTTCCAATTTTCTGTAAATGCGCGATAATGCAAACATCTTGTTTGTGTAATATGTTGCAATCATACTTCAGTAAAATACAGACTAGATTTGAACCGAGGTATTCTGGCTACAATGCCGCCCGTTTTCTAAGCTATCAAAACTAAGGAAACGGTGGCATAATTTGCCTTCGTATTCTAATGACATTGTAACAGTTTTTCGATCAGGGGCCAAGTCTGCTAACGTTAAGTCATAATCATGTCTCAATCGTGTTTCAATTGTAGTTCAATAGTAGTGCTTTTTTACCACACTTTTATTAGCTTCACTTGTAACTAAGTCACAATGTAAGAAAATCTTGGAATTCAATTTTAACCTACTTCTAATTGTTGTATTGATTTGAAACTTTGCAAGTCTATATGAATCCGATGACAATACAATAATTTGCTACCTTCGAGCTGATCTGTTGATGGAGTCAAGAGGTGGGCAATAGAACTCTTCAATGGCTGCAAGGAAACCCTTCGAGTTTAGGCTCAATTGTTTTCTTCTGATGTGACCTATTCGCTACATTTAATGGTGAGGGTCTGATGATGGAGCAGGGAGGAAGCAAGTGGCACTCCTTAATGACCAATAGAAAACACCTCGAGTTCTGGCTCATTTGTTTCATTCTGATGAGACCGATTCGCTACCCTTGATGGTGAGGGTCTGATGATGGAGCAGAAAAGAAGCCAGTGACACTCCTTAATGACCAATAGGAAACCCCTCGAGTTTGGGCTCATTTGTTCGTTTTTATAAGACCTATTCGTTACACTTGGTGGTGAGGGTCTGATGATGGAGCTGGGAGGACCCAGTGAAACTCCTCAATGACCTCAAGAAAACCCCTCGAGTTTGGGCTCATTTGTTTCGTTCAGACGAGACCTATTCGTAACACTTGGTGGCGAGGGTCTGATGATAAAGCTGGGAGGATGCCAGTGGCACTCCCTAATGACCAATAGAAAACCCTTCGAGTTCTGGCTCATTTGTCTGACAATTTGAGGGTGGCTGAAGATCTCCAAGCCCGCCCGAACAGACGTCGTCGCGCACCGCCAGTCTGCTTGTGACCACGGTTGTTGCAACACAGCCGAAACGTCAAGCTGTAAGTACATAATAATATGTACTTCATAATAAATGTCGCGTTGAGTCCCGTTACTCATTGTTTATAATTATAATGGAACGCGAAAGTTTAAAATCTTATACTTTGACAATATGACTATATCTATGACTATATCATGTTTATATAAGATAAAAAATAATTTAAAAACCTGGTTACGTTATTTTGGTCTAACGTGGGGTATCTACAACTTACAATAAGCCTAACAAAGAACATTGAACAACACTTTGACAAAATCTATAACTATAACAGGTTTACATAAAATAAAAAAGAATTTAAAAAATATGGATAAGTACATTATTTTGGTCTAACGGGCGGTGTCTACATCTTGCAATAAGACTAACAAAGAACATTGAACAACACTGAAAATATCGTTGAAAGTTCAACGTTTAATGATATTTTCAAACAACGTTTGGTCATATCATGAAAAATGACCAACCGTAACATTAGATGATCAATTTAATTTTAAGACCTTAATGTAAGGTTTCCATGAAATCAAAGTTTGTCTTTTAAGGGTTCCGTAACCGAGTGGCAAAAAATTGAACCTTTATACGTTCGTCATGTCTGTCTGTCTGTCCTTTTGTCTGTCTGTCTGTCCGTCCGTCCGTATGTCACAGCCACTTTGTTCCTAAACTATTAGGACTACACACTTGAAACTTGGTATGTAGATATATTTCTGTAAAATGCATTACAATTTTCATACGAAATAAAAAAAATTCAAAGGGGGCTCCCCATACATGGAACTGAAACCAAAAAAACCTGCGTTTTAGCGGCATTCAATCTGACAAGATTGGCGTTGCCCCAATCGGAGACTGCCTGAAGTGCCAGATTCATTTGTTCAACAAGGGACTCTCGACAAGACTGGATCTCAGCATTGGTAGCCTTTGCAGTTGAGATATATCTGCTAGTTATGGTGGTGTCATCTGCATAACCGATAGTCTTGTTCACCAGCAGATTATTAATATGCAGAGAAACAGTGTCGCAGACCAGACAGATCCTTGCGGAAAACCTGCATCAATGTCTTTTAGGTCGGATGATTGACTGTCTACCACAACTCGGATTAGGCGATTGCGGAGGAAATCAGCAATCCAAGTGCAAAGGCTATCAGCGATACCGTATGAGGGAAACTTACTAATAAAGCTGCCATGCCAGACCTTATCAAAGGCTTTGGAGATGTTGAGCGATAAGGCAAGGGACTTGCCATGTTTCTCGATCGCTTCACTCTAAAGATGGGTGGCATACACAAGTAGATCTCCAGTCGATCAACCACGCCGTAAACCAAACTAGCGGTAACTGAGGAAGTCGTTGTCTTCGAGGTATGCCAATAGACGATTGTTACGACGTCGTCGTACGACGTACGACGCGTTCCATAGTCTTACAGTGTATGAATGTGCGGCGGGGCAGCCAAATAAGAAACGCAACCTGTCCACAGAATAAATATATTTTTTAAATACAAAATAAAAACCTTAAAAGAAAATATCAAACTAATATACAAAAAGTCTAAAGAGACTGTTACTTACATATTTAAGGATTAAGCTTACCTGTAATAAGTTTTATATTGGCATAAAGTGATAAAAATATTTAATTTAACAAAGATGAGCCGCGAAACCTTCGCTCAACAACTATTTTAGGTGTTATTCAAGTGTTATTGTTGATCGAAGGCCGAAACAGATAAAATATTATATGACAATGACATTACATGACATTGAAAGGTATTCTTTTTCAGAACATCATCATCATCATCATCATGTCAGCCGAACGACGCCCACTGCTGGGCATAGGCCTCCCCCAAGGATCTCCACAACGATCGGTCCTGCGCTGCCCGCATCCAGCGGCTTCCCGCGACCTTGACCAGATCGTCGGTCCACCTTGTAGGGGGCCTGCCCACGGAACGTCGTCCGGCACGCGGTCGCCATTCAAGAACCTTTCCGCCCCAACGGCCATCGGTTCTCCGCGCTATGTGTCCCGCCCACTGCCACTTCAATGATGCAATCCTTAAAATCCTTTTTCAGAACAGACGAATAAAAATGTGATAAATAGTTTCGAATTATATAAAAGGAGGTTATAAAAATGATACCGTAAAAATATAATAATAAAAAATAACGTGAAATAGGATTGATCACGCACAATTGTGATGACCACATCTACTGTGTTCCACAGTTTATTGAAACGAAGGTTTCCCATGCAAAATTAAGTAAATTAAGCTAATCCTACCTTACTAGAAAATAGTGTCCGTAATCCAGGGGGGCTGAACGTTGTCTCGCCGGCGCGCGCGCGCCCTGGCAAAACGATTTCCACACAACCCCCGATGGGATACTCTTACAGCTAACACTCTTATACTACACAATGCCCTAATAGGCCGCTAAAACTTTCCCGGCGCTTTTCAAAGCGAACACACACGGGTTACAAGTCCGTACCCCGACCGGAGCCCTAGTAGGAGCAAAACGAAATCTCGGTCCCCATATGGGTAGGTAACTTGCGCGGCACGTCGCTACAGAAACACACGAACGTGTCTCACGGCTGCTTACGGCCAACTGCGCGCGATGTCGCGCGGGCGGCGGTCGGCGCCGAACCCACGAACGCACGGGAATGAATGAATCACGCGCGGCGTGAACATCCCCCCGTCCCGGACAGTAGCAAACTGTCCGCCAACTCAATCTAAGGGCAGGCGAGAGAGGGTAGCGACCGCTCGCTTCAAAACAGAGTCCCCCACCAGGACCTCGGCAAACCTGGGCACACCATCCGACCCCGGATGAAGCTGAACAATGCGTCCTAAACGCCAGCGGAGGGGCGGCAGGTTTGGATCCTTTACCAACACGAGGTCTCCAGTCTTGGGTGGGGTCGTCCTATCCGACCACTTAACGCGTTGCTGCAAAATGTGCAAATACTCCAGATGCCAACGGCGCCAAAAACTCTGCGTAAGCTGCTGGAGCAATTCAAATCGCGAGAGCCGTCCGGAGGGCACTTCGGAATAAGGATATTCCGGCAAGGCGTTAAGCGGTCTGCCAATCAAAAAATGGCCCGGCGTAAGGGCCTCTAAATCATTCGCGTCCGAAGACAACGGACACAACGGACGCGAGTTGAGGACCGCCTCAACCTTACAAAATACGGTCGCGAGTTCCTCAAACGTGAGGACCGTCTCCCCAATAACGCGACGAAGGTGAGTTTTAGCGGCCTTTACAGTTGCTTCAAAAATCCCTCCCCAGTGGGGGCAGGATGGCGGGGAGTACTGCCATCGTACCCCTCTGCGAGAGAGTGTGGATCCGATCTCAAAATTATTCCTATCCAAAAATTCACAAACTTCCTTTAAATACCTATCGGTGCCCTTGAAATTGGTTCCACAATCGGACCTGATTAACGACGGCATTCCGCGGCGAGACACAAAACGATTCAACGTGGCTACAAAGGCTTCTGTGGTGAGGGCACTAACCACCTCCAGGTGGACCGCTTTAGTGGCCAAACAAACAAATACACACAAGTAAGCCTTTTCCGTTCTAGCATTACGAAGCCGCGATGTCTTAACGGTAAATGGCCCCGCAAAATCCGTTCCAACTCCTGAGAAGGGCATCGATTCGTTCACTCGATCGGCAGGCAAATCACCCATCTGGGGCTGCATCGTATCGGCGCGCAAACGATAACACGGGAGACAACGAAAAATAACGGATCGGATTATTCTCCGCGCTGACAAAATCCAGAACTCTCGTTGGAGGAGCGCGGTCAAAGCATTACAACCGGCATGAGCATTCTTTACATGTCGGTCTGTAATCAACAGTCTAACTAACGGTCCATCCTTGGGGAGCAACAAAGGGTGGCGTGATCCGTACGGCAGGTTGGCATGTCTGAGCCTACCTCCGACACGCAGCAATCCGGTACTGTCCAAGAAAGGATTCAACCGCACCAAGGGTCCCTTCAGCTTGGGCTTACTTGAGCGCAGGGCTTTCAGCTCCGGTTCAAACTCTCGCTGTTGCGTTACTCGCAACCAATGCAACAGAGCGTCTTGCCGCTCTTGTGGGGCGAGGACCGGAGACAACAATTTCTCCTGAGGCTGGCGACAATTTCGCACAAAGCGCCTCATCCAAGCAGTCACGCCGAGCAACTTATCCAAAGAACTGTAGCGGTCTAACAAAAACTCCATCTGCGGAGCCGCCACCGTCTCCACGGCGTGAACACGCATGCCTAGGTCTGGGACTCTGGCCACAGCCGGGGTGGCAGGCCATGAGCGCTCAGGCCGTAACAACCAAGATGGACTCCACCATAGGTGGTGGTCCACTAACTCAGGCGCCTCGCAGCCGCGGGAGGCACAATCTGCGGGGTTCAATTCGCCCGGTACGTGGCGCCAAATCAACGGGGCCTTTGAAGTCTGAATTTGTGAGACCCGGTTGGCCACAAAAACCTCAAGGGTGTGGACTGAACTCTTCAGCCAACAAAGGACGACCTGGCTGTCAGACCACGCAAATATCGACTCCAAGTCGACACCGTTTCCCAAGGTGTCGGCAACATGATTGAGTAGCCGTACTAAGAGAGTGGCGCCGGACAACTCCAACTTCGGAATGGTTAGCCTAGTCCGAAGGGGGGCGACCTTACTCTTGGCCGTAACTAAGTGTACGGCGACAACGCCTGCTGCATCCACCGTTCGGATGTAAACGGCTGCCGCGTATCCGCTTTCGGACGCGTCACAAAAGCCGTGCAGGGAGGCTTTAAACTTTCCCGAAGGCAGCATTTGCCTCGGTATACAAACCCGATTAACGTCGGGTAGGGATGACACGAACCTCACCCACTCTCGTAGGAGGCTACCAGAGAGGGGCTCATCCCATGACAATTCCGCAGCCCAGAGCTCCTGTAGGAAGCACTTCATCGAAAACACTACAGGGCTGAGCCAACCGTTCGGATCAAAGGTACGGGCTACAGTAGACAGCACCGTGCGTTTAGTCCAGACCTTTGGGTCTGGCAGTTCCAATCTATATGTGAACAAATCCGGGACTGGTCGATACTGGACTCCCAAAACAGACAGCATGTCTGGAGTCTCCGGATTTTCAAAGAGGAGCGGCTCTTGCTGGTGGTCCTTAGGCAAATCTGCCAATAGGTCCGGTGAGTTAGACAGCCACTTCCGCAACTCATAGCCACCAGCCCTCAAGAGCGCAATCAGCTCATCACGTAAGACGAGAGCCTCATCTAAGCTCGAGGCCCCCGTGCAGATATCGTCGACAAATAAGGCCCCCCCCTCAATAAGAGCAGATGCCCGGGGATAGCGTAGCCGTTCGCGCTCTGCGAGCTCCAAAAGCGAACGGATCGCCACAAAGGGGCTCGACCGCAAACCATAAGTGTTGGTGTTCAGCTCGTAAGCCAACATCGGATCCTGGGGATCCTCACGCCAAAGGATGAGCTGGTATCGTCTATCCTCCGGGTGAATCACGGTCTGTCTGAACATCATGCGGATATCGGCCACAAAGACGACGGCGTGCCGGCGGAAGTTGGTCAAAACATCACAGACATCGTGATGCAACTTCGGCCCCGCATGCAGACACTGATTCAACGACACTCCGGTTGACGTGGGCGCTGAACCATCAAAGACCACGCGGATCTTCCCATTAGAAGTCTTCAAAACAGCGTGGTGTGGCAGGAAGTAATGTTCCACATTACGCCAGTCCAACTGCGAGATGGACATGTGCCCAAGGTCCAAATACTCCCGCATGAAGTCTATATACTTCTCCTTGAATGCGGGATCCCTGGCCATCCTACGCTCCATGGACAACAATCTCTTCTCGGCCATCGGTCGGGAGCTCCCTAAAGGAGGGCGAACCGCCAAGAAGGGCAAGCGGGTAATCAAGCGACCCGAGAGGAGGCGCCCAGTGTTGTTCTGGTAGAACAATTCGCACTCCTCGGCTAACGGATCCAACCGCTTGGCAGTGGGAGGTTCCTCCACCTCCCAAAACTTTTGGAGAACGTCGGACAAAGTAGAACCGACAATGGTCTGGCGGTCTACCGACGGGGTCTCTGGTGTCTGTGGTACCTTTCCCATCACCACATGACCCAGCGACGAGGACAAGGCGACAAGATCGGCTGTCTGCAAAACTCGCTTGCTTCCACACAGTACACGACCGAGGACATCCGCACCAATCAACAAGTGTATTGGGCCCGGTCGGTGGAAGGAAGGATCAGCCAAAGCCAGTCCAGACGTCAGCTCAATCGTGGATGGCGGCACTCGCACTTGCGGGAGTGGTCCAACCACCTTATCAAATACTATCGCCGAAGCACCGATCTTCGGCCTTGGCGCGAAGTGGGGGGAGAAGGAGAACTCAACTCGACCAATCGGATCAGGGATCCGCGAGTCTCCCACCCCCCGTACCGCTTCGTGATGCGGCACAAGCAAAAGACCCAGCTGTCGGACAAGCCACCTGGACATTATGCACCCCTGGGCACCTGAATCCAAAAGGGCACGCACCGTGACAACATTGCCCTTAGGTCCCCAAACATTCACGGAGGCTGTTGGCAACAGCACAAGCTCCGGAGGGGTGGTTGGGTCCGACAGGGGCGCCATTAAAAATTTTGGGGGGGTACTTGTCCCCCTCGCGCCTGAGTCGGCGCGCCAAATGTGGGACGCTCGTACCGGGCGAGCGGGTCCCAATCGGGTACATACTGGCCCCGACCAACAGCACTCCTAGGTGCAGGGTAATACCCGTGTGGGGCGTGCCTCGGTACATAGTACCCCAATCGAGGCCTCTCCATTAGGGGGGGGGAGTAGCAAATAGGGCCCGTGCCCATCGCCACCGTGGCGTACTCTTGTGGTACCCCCCTACCCCCGCCCGTGGCGGGGGCGTCTCTCCTATAGTTCCCCCTCTCCGGGGGGGACTGAACGGGGGGGCTAAGCCCCGCCGAATCTCTAGGGGACCGGTTCCGGGCTGCCGGGCCCCCGCCCGTGCGCGAGGAATTCGAACCCCGGTCGCTCCCGGCGTCCTTGCGGTCCAAACAAAGGAGGGGGTGATGCCTCCCTCCGCAAAGACGACAATCCTCGGTCTGGGGACACGCCGACTGCATGTGTCCCCCCAAACACCTATAGCACCATTGGCGCTGTTTCGCAACGGCCCTCCGTCCCTCTGGGCGGAGGCCTCTAAATTTGGCACATTCGTGCACCACATGCCTATCTCCCCTGCAATACCTGCACCGCTCACTCGGTGCGGGGGGAGGGGACTGCTGGAAGGCAGCATATCGATTGGTCGGGCGACGGGGCTGTTCCCTCGCCGCCACCATACGACCAACACCTGGAACCGGGGCGGGCTCCAGGTGGTCCGTCACCCTACATTCGTCCTCCAAAAAACGAAGGAGGTCCGCGAAGGGCGGGAGATACGAGGCGCTGTCGCCTCCGTACCTCTGCTCGAAACGCCCCTTCATTTCAGCGGGCAATTTGGCGAGGACTATGTGCAGCAGTACAAAGGACCACTGATCCACCGGCAGGTCCAATCGCCTTAGGGAGTTGACCGCTGACAGTAGCGGGTTCAGCAACTCCCTCCGTAACAGGTGTACCCGCGTGATTCGCGGGAGGGCCAAAATCGTGGCCACGTGGGTGTCCGCCAGTAACCGGACATTCTGGTACCTGCTAACCAGAAGCTGGCGAGCCACCTGGTAGTTGTCGTCGCTGATGAGCAGGTGGTGGATTACCGCGCTGGCCTCTCCTCGCAGGGAGGAGCGCAAATAGGCCAACTTCTCGCTAGGGGATAAGTCCCGTCGTGAATCCACCAAACTGTCAAACAAGTTAATGAAGCCCATCCAGGCTGACAGATCCCCATTAAAAGTGGGAATCTCCAATGTAGGCAATCGGCCTAGCAACGCCGTCGGGGTAGGTTTGACCTCCCCGCTCAAAACCGGCTCCCCCTTCCGAACAGCCAGGGCCCTCTCAGCCGCCTCCGTGAACTGGTCAGCCAGCTCATAGGCCTGGGCTACATCCTGCTCCAGCTGTTCCGACACGGCATCATCAGCTGGGGGGTTCTGCAAATAATACGCGCGACACTCCATGGCGTGGCGCTCCAGGTCTTGCAGCCGAGCTGCCAGCCCGCCATACCGAGCTAGCAACGCGCCTACCCGGTCGGCTCGGTCTATTAATGTGACCGCACAAGCAAGCCAACGCAAAGCTCCTTGGATGCCAGCCCTGGATACGGCGGTCGGATTCGTAGGAGCCATTTATAATCCGTTTTATAAACAAAGCAAACAAAGAAATATAAAAGTGGTAAACATCAACAAAAAAAACAATAGAAATAGGTCGCGTCACGATAATATAAAACACAAGTAATCTGTGCCGGCCGGCGCCTGGTCAATATTGGCCGCCCCGGGTTTGAGTGAACGTTGACAGCTATATGCGTGGTCAGAATTGGCCCCAACGGGGTTCAAGGGTTAAAATTCGGACGACATACACGGACCCTACTAGTTTCATAAATTATTAGCAACTTACCAATTTCAAGGGCTAACAATATAACGGTATAAACAAAACGTATAGGATTAACGGTATGGCATACCTCGCAAATCAACTACTAAACCGTTATCAACAAACGAAAACAAAACTATTTTTAATAATAATACTCGTAATTTAATACTACTAATAATTAAACTAGTTCCACTTTTTTAACTAGGCAAGCGGACTCGGAACAAACACTAGTATGTGGTACTAATAAACAACACTTTCGAACGAAACTATTCGTCAAATAAATCCCGACAAACAAAAAAAAATATACACATCTAGGCGAGTAAACTCGTATCAAATCACTAGTATGTGATACTAATAAACACACTTTCGAACGAACTATTCGTCAAATAAATCCGGACACACAAAAAAAAATATACACATCTAGGCGAGTAAACTCGTATCAAAACACTAGTATGTGACAACAATTATATAAGTGTCTATCTATTATCGGATCCACCAAGTGAGAAACATTCGGTTCGAGAATTTACTAGAACAATTTCTTAGTACTTCAAATCGTCTCGGGATCTTCAAATACCCTCGAGATTTCAACAAAAAAAAATAATTTTTAGGTACGCTTTTTAGGTACTATGAAATTTTATGTAGTTAATTTTAATATGAAAATTAATTATATCAACTAAGCTCTGCTACCAAAAATATGATCACGCACAATTGTGATGACCACATCTACTGTGTTCCACAGTTTATTGAAACGAAGGTTTCCCATGCAAAATTAAGTAAATTAAGCTAATCCTACCTTACTAGAAAATAGTGTCCGTAATCCAGGGGGGCTGAACGTTGTCTCGCCGGCGCGCGCGCGCCCTGGCAAAACGATTTCCACACAACCCCCGATGGGATACTCTTACAGCTAACACTCTTATACTACACAATGCCCTAATAGGCCGCTAAAACTTTCCCGGCGCTTTTCAAAGCGAACACACACGGGTTACAAGTCCGTACCCCGACCGGAGCCCTAGTAGGAGCAAAACGAAATCTCGGTCCCCATATGGGTAGGTAACTTGCGCGGCACGTCGCTACAGAAACACACGAACGTGTCTCACGGCTGCTTACGGCCAACTGCGCGCGATGTCGCGCGGGCGGCGGTCGGCGCCGAACCCACGAACGCACGGGAATGAATGAATCACGCGCGGCGTGAACAAGGATAGTAGCGACGCAAAGCTACAAATGTAACTGAAATTAGCATGTACGTAGTTAGAAGAGTCGGCGCGGCTGCCCGTTTTGGGTACAGGCTGCACATTTGCAAGTTTGGGCTACTAAGTAGTCCAGTCTCAATGAGACGCGGTAAAGGGTGGTACAGGCATGTTAACACAGGAGACAGTTCAGGTGCACAGTTGCGCAGAACTATTGCTGGGATACCTACAATACTTTTCGATATGATCGCTAACGATTGACCCTTTCCTGAATTGACCATGCATTTAGATGTTCGTATCGTTTAACGCTGATCATTCAATGATCTGACCATGATAGAGACAGAGAGAGTCGCAGCACAGTGCATTAATGTGTTTCTAACCATACAGACATAACTACAAAATGTATGAAATGATACCGATACGCGTGGTACCGCACGTCAACACACTGCGCCAGACAAGTGTGTTTCCAACTTCCGAATGATTGAACAAATTCACGCGGTCAAACGTGTGGATATCGACTAGATATGCTTGATCATTGACTTTTACTAGAGTTTCGTTTCAATTTGATTATACCTACTTACAGATTTTATTTATTGATACAGCTTAGCTAACAAACGTATTATCCAAGTAAGCCGATATTCGAGCGGAGCTAAAATACCTTAAAGCTAGGATCATCCTAGATTTTCTTGAAGCCAACCGGCTATAGGAGATACGGTAAATCGGTAAAGAGTCACAATAGATACTTCAGGACGGTGTCACTTCAGTTCTTATAAGGATGTTATCGGATCAAATACTAAACTTAAAAGCAATACTTGATATACAGCTTTATGGAACTGGTGGAAATATTGAGTACCTGTAAGAGCCAAGATGTTGTCTTCTTTGTCGTCATCATCTCTTTCTTTTTAAATACCCTAATATGACACAACATTTTCTATATCGATTCTATGAGAAACATTTTATGCAATCACTACTTAATTTTTTTTAGGGTTAATAAAATAACTTTCGTTAGAAATATATATATATATAATTATACGTTATTGCTATTGAAAAATTAACAAACCCGAGTTAGTTAATAGTAAACCAAAATGCCAATTTGAATTAATATTGGGCGGCGCAAAAGTACTGGCACTATTTGGTTCAGCTACAACTTTTTTTATAAATTAGAAAGCTAGAATTAGTTTTTATTAACGTATATTTATGCCATGAAATTTCGTCTCATTATGATTTGAAGATGATGTCTCTTAATTGGTGACCTCCAGAGTTGACGCGAGTTTGAGCCCTATTTATGACATTTTCCATAACTTGCCGTAGCACTTCCTGCGATATGTTCCTTTTCTTGATACATGTTTCCTTATATGGCTGCTAGAGTCTGTGGCTTGTTCACATACACCAGAGATTTCAAATAACCCCAAAGAAAAAAGTCTGGTTAGGTCAGTCACGTTGTGTTTTTATCACTGATGAATTATTACGTAGACACATTGACACGATTATTCCACGTTCTTGGGGAGTATATCGGTCCATGTCTATTTTTAGTAAAATTAACATTTGTTTACTACACAGTTTTCAATATCAGAATAACAGATGTCATATAAAAACATATAAGTAATTTTTATAGTATTTGATTGAATCAGGCGTCACTTGGCGGAAGTCCCTAACCATTGTGAAAAATAAATATATGTAGCTTTCTTCCGCAAATAATCGCAAAACTTGCACTTTCACCGATCACACTACTCTACACGTGTTTCGCCCCAACCCGGGGCATCCTCAGGAGATGTTTGTCCGTATGCAATCCAGCACCGAATGACTGGAAAACGGTAATCTTCGCATCCTAGATGCGGTGCGGGGACGAACCGAAATTCTTTTCCCGGGAGGGATCTCCGGGAGCTTCAGCTCCCGGGTGTCTTTGAGCCGTGGGAGTCACGGCCGTCCTTCGATGGACGAATGGCCGGTAATGATTTTATTAAGGATCTTCACCTCGCTGCCGGCCATGAGTGTGGCTCTGCGGGAGGTGCGGGAGGGATTTTAGCGCTGCGACTCTCGGCGCGGTCAGCCTACCGGGTGAGACCCCGTGGGGGGAGGCCCAGCAAGCGCCAGCGAGCGAGTCGCAGCATGAGCCTGGGGACGATTTATTTAGAAGGTAATTTGTTTGCGGGGGGGGGGGGGGAATTTGTTAGGAGGGAAGTGGTGATGTAGGTGGAGTGGCAGCCAGAGCCAGGAGGTTGCGAGGCAGCTTCTTCTTCCCTTGCTCTGTGTTTGTTCCTGGGGCGATGTCTTGCAGGTGGAAGTGGCGACCGTTGTCGGCGCGGTCGTATAACTTCTTGGCGAGCCTGGCCACGAAGGTCTCCAAGGGCTCGACGTTTAGGTCCTTGTGGATCCGGTCGTTCCTTACGTATCTCCCTGCGCCGGTGATCGCCCGCAGGGAGATATTCTGTTGGGCCTGTAGCTTGGCGGCATTGGTGGGACTTACTAGGCTGTACCAGGCCGGTGCTGCGTAGGTCAGGTGCGGCCTGATGTATAACTTGTAGATTTTAAGTTTGGACCGCAGCGGGAGTCTGGAACTCAGGACTGGATGCAGTCTACCTCTCGCTTGTCTGCAGCGCGAGAGTGCCATTTCTACCTGCCCCCCCATGGACAGGTTCTTATCTATATGGCACCCGAGATAGACTGCTGACTGCTGCCATTGAAGGGGATGGCCGTCTAGGGTGAGCTGTGGAGGGTTCTTCCGCGCTGAGCCGGTTCGGAGGGCCACGGTCTTGGCGGCGTTTACAGCGATGCGCCATTTCCCCAGCCAGTCCGGGAGCAAGTTCAGTTGTTTCTGGAGTCTGAGTTGTGCAGCTTTTGGCCATGGGGCCGAGGTGAAGAAGGCGCAATCGATATTTATAGCTGTCCGCTCCCCACCCCCTCGCGCTCCGCGCCGAGTAACCGTTAGAGACCGTTGAAAACTGTTGACCGTTGAAAGAGCGAGAGAGAGCGAAGGAGTGGAAAAAGTTATTGCTTCCTACTCGCGCCCTTGATTGCCAACCGTTGTAAAACCGTTCAACGATAAAAGTTATTTTTAAAGGACAAAAAATCAATATAGTGTTTTTAATTAAACGCTTATTTTTAAGAGTTATTATTATTTGAAAAAATACGCAATAGCGGAGAGGAAGAAACATTAACTTGATCGTTAAGTATGGCTCCATCAACATTGTGCTTGATGATTTCTAAATTTTCCAACACGCTCAGTCGTAGACCTTTACTACAAGTATGTAATACCTCATAGGAATGCCTATCAGATAATTGATGTCCGGTATTTAGTAAATGTTCCGCGAAATGAGATCGTTCCGGTCGGCCATTCCTATAGGCAGAAATATGTTCTTTATAACGTATATCAATAAAAACGTATCAATAACGTATATCAAATAATTTTTATAGTGCCATTACTTTTGCGCCACCCAGTATAAGAATTAAATTTAAAATATGTAAGTTTTCCATTTCCTTCTATGAGAAATTTTAACAAATGAAACTCGTTAGGAATAGCTCCCTACAAAAATGCTGCAATGCTTTCCCCGCAATTGGAAACAAACGAATGTCGATACCCACTTTCCTCAAGACATAGAATTCGAGCGTAAGATATAAGATGAGCACTTAAACGTTATTGGACTCGCGAACGATCTTGTAACTGCCATCATCGCACCAAACAATCGGCCATTGTAACCGGCATTAGTATTCCGACATCGATGCAGCTAAATAATTGTGGTTAGGGACATAGGGTTGACAAAAATAACAAATATTCAATGAAATATTTTTTTTATTTGTTTAATTTATCTGATTTATGTGTGTCTATGGAAACAATCAATAATGTTTTCATTTAACTTCGAACATGAAATGAAATAAATGTAGGTACTTTTGATATCTCCTCTTTCATCATTATCGTTTATCTTATTCACAAATCACGCTCACGTTGATATGTTATGTACCTAATTCTTAAACGAATAATTCGTGTACTATAACAATTTAACACGTTTTGAACAGTAGGTACCCCAAAAAAACTATCGTTATCGTAATCGTTATCGTGATTGTATTGTTTTGTATGAACACCAGCCGGCCTAGCATGACCGGCTTATAACGCGCGATATGATATGGTACGGCAAGTTGTCTTGCTTACCCCACTAAGGTGTAAGCAAGACGGCTTGCCGTACCATATTATCATATCGCGCGTTATAAGCCACTCATGCTAGGCCGGCAGAGCTTTAAATGAAAAACTTCTGGTCACCCATCCCGTCACTGACCATTTCGAAAGTTGCTTAACCTCAACGATCGTAGGCACACTAATCACCGCGCCACGGGTTCCTCCATTTAAGGCGATACTCGGAAAAATTGTGATGAAGCGAGAGATAGCAATAAGAAAACGACGCGCGCGGGAGCGAGACCGATTTTGCAGATGAGGCAAAAAAAAACAGAAAATCACTTCGTATTAAAACACTATAGCGATTTTTTTATAAATGCTTCTACATGATCCTAAATATTATTGGTGTTCACTAATTAAACCAATTTCCAATAGTGTTTGTAACTCCATTTAAGAAAAATCTTGAATTTTCGTATTTTCGAAAATAAAAAGTGCCGAGACAAAATCATGGAATCGTGTTATTATACAGGATATTTTTTTTATCAGTGCACAAATTTTTATGATCGACTCAGAATCGGTATGTGAACAACTTTCTCCTAGAAATATAGGCCGAAATATGTCAATTTTTTTTTGACCTTTCATACAAATCGGACTGATCACGTGATCAAATTAGTATGGGAAGTCCAAACATTTTTGTCGTATTTTGACCCATGTTTCAAGGAGAAAGTTGTTCACTTATCGATTCTGAGTCGATCCCAAAAATTTGTGCACCGATAAAAAAATTATCCTGTATATCTTATTACCAGATTTGTAACAACTCTAACCATCCTATAAAATAGTTTTATATCAAAAAGTCTATATTTTTTCCGAGTAGCGCTGTAGCCGATGGGATCGCGGCAGGGAATCGATGAAATGAAACGAACTAATTGTATAAAAAACACAAAGCAGCGTGCGGACGCGGAAGATGGCGCGAACTACTGATATACGCGAGCGCGGTGTTGCGCGGACGGCGGTTGGCGGCGAACTAACTGGTCAGCGGAACCACACTGCCCTCTACCAAAACTAAGGAAGAGGCGAGCTCGGACAAATTCCGAATATCACACGACTTGGTACGAGACGAAGCGTCCGCGCGCGAACTTTGGCGCGTTTATTTAAAAATAAGAATGCGAACAATTAAACACATACAGAAAGACCAATAATTAAAACCATCATTAACATCCTCCCCCCTAGTGTTGGCTACGTACCAACACTCATTAACAAATCATACACCGTAATGCTGTTTTTAAGTACACAAACAAAGTAACAAAGTAATTTGCAAAACATGTTAGAACTGCAATTCAAGTAAGTTAAGTTACACAAAATATAATACAAATACACATACAGAATATATAGCAGCAGCAAAAAATTTACATTGGTAAATATAAAGAATTTCACTTATAGGAGCCAAATTTAACATTTCAACCAGCGACCTATGGATCAAAAATGTAGCCGATGGGATCGCGGCAGGGAATCGGTGAAATGAAACGAACTAATTGTATAAAAAACACAAAGCAGCGTGCGGACGCGGAAGATGGCGCGAACTACTCATATACGCGATCGCGGTGTTGCGCGGACGGCGGTTGGCGGCGAACTCACTGGTCAGCGGAACCACACTGCCCTCTACCAAAACCACAGAGCCAAAACTAAGGAAGAGGCGAGCTCGGACAAATTCCGAATATCACACGACTTGGTACGAGACGAAGCGTCCGCGCGCGAACTTTGGCGCGTTTATTTAAAAATAAGAATGCGAACAATTAAACACATACAGAAAGACCAATAATTAAAACCATCATTAACAAGCGCCTTAAAGAATGGAATAAGTATAATACTACTTTCCGCCTGCGTGAACTAACACGTCGTTATTCAGCGAGAATGTGATATACAGGGTGTTAGGGGCACCGTTGCAGAAACTTTAACCATGGCTTCAGACTATCATGCTGAACATTGCACAGCAAGAATTTTTGTCGGAAATGAAAAAAATAATTCGACTCTCCATACAAAATGTTCCGATTAGTTGCTAAATTAGTATGGAGAGTCGAATTTTTTTTTTCATTTCCGACAAAAAATCTTGCTTTACGTTGTTCAGCATGATGGTCTGAAGCCATGGTTAAAGTTTTTGCAACGGTGCCCCTAACAGCCTGTATTTCTGGGATAAAAAGTAGCCTATGTACCAATCCAGGCTACAAAGTATCTGTGTCCCAAATTTCAATTAAATCCTTTCAGCTGTTTTGGCGTGATTGAGCCACAAACATTCAAACACATTTTTAATATTGGTAGGATATTGAATATCAAATTATTTGCGTTTAGTTCAGCGTTTCAGTGTAAGTTATAATTAATCTTGACCTCACTCTCGCTAAAGTTGAGGAACAATGCTTTAATTCTAGTTATTTAATTAAACCTAACGTTTCAGACCCTTCTCAGATTCCGCGGTTACAGGAGCACTAAGGTCAATTTGATAAACGTCAAGTGTGCTTGATAAAATTTATGGAATTTTATGATTGTTGGAAGCGGTTAGACTATTATGCGAAGTGCCTTACTCTGTGAAAATAATTAGAATGTGAAGTGCCTCACTCTGGGAAAATAATTATTCACTATATATAGGATATCCCGTAAATAATGGTCCAACGGAAATTCCTAGACAGGTCACAATATTTCCCGTCTTAAATTGGATTTTTGGTGCCACTAATGCAAATAGTTTTTTTTTTCAAATCTTTTTCGCATGAATATAGCTAGATAGATTTGCTATAAATTTTTGTACTCACCTGCCTTGCATAATGACATTTTATTTCCTACTTAAAAAAAAATATTGAATAAATTGAATATTTTATTGCATTTCATTTGTATAAATGAAATTTAAAAATGTCTCAACTGAAAAAACTACTTAGATTTTGATAACCCTAGTTAAGTGATCTAGCGGTTGGTCTGCTCGCAATAACTCAGGGGCAACACGCTGCTGTCGCCATTACGCGCGTAACCCGCATGCGTGGGGCACTATCTGCCGGACAGGCCGTTTCAATCAATTTTGTCAATAATCTAAACAATATCTCACGCTGTACTGAGGGCCTCGATGGTGCAGTAGCAATGTTACATTGTAAAAACAGGTCAGGTATTTATTCATCCATACCTATATCAGCTACGTTTTAATGTCCTCCTTTTATCAACACAGCTAGATGGATAATTAAGATTTCCTGAAAACTACTGAACCGATTTCAAAATTTCAAAAAATGGGACCAACTTGGGACAAACCTGATGTTATAACGTTTAAATCATTTCAATCGGTTCAGCTGTCTTCGAGTAATCGGTGTACATACATATAAAAAAAAAATACGCGACGAATAGATAACCTCCTCCTTTTCAGTTTTGAAGTCGGTTAAAAATGGTCTGAGTTCTGTATGAAAGGTCGTCACACCCACGTACCTATATTATAAAAATGTATGAATGCTAAATATGGGGATTAGCTAACTACTGTTTCTAAATGTTGATAACCCTAGTGATCTAGCGGTTGGTCTGCTCGCAATAACTCAGGGGCAACACGCTGCGGTCGCCATTACGCGCGTAACCCGCATGCGTGGGGCACTATCTGCCGGACAGGCCGTTTCAATCAATTTTGTCAATAATCTAAATAATATCTCGCGCTGTACTGAGGGCCTTAATGGTGCAGTAGTAATGATACTAAGCCCGGTTTTTGATTTTTAAACGCAATCGACTAAGTATACTACACTTGTATTGTGTGACATGGTAGGGTGCTGGACATGCTCAGCTGTAGTGCTTCCAGGATAAAAAGTAGCCTATGTTCCTCTCCAGGCTACAAAGTATCTGTGTCCCTTTCAGCCAAATCCTTTCTACCGTTTATGCGTGATTCAGTAACAAACACTCAAACATCGAAACTTTCACATCTATAATATTTATTTTGTATGAATTTAATTTAATGGATTTAAGAAATAGCCTAGCAACTTTGTTTCTTTTTAAATTAATTAGTAATCAAGATTCATGAAATTGCTCCTAATTCTATTGAATCGCTTTTATCCAATTACTATCGTCTGCCTCCCTGATAGATTGTTATCTAGCTTCGTTTATTCAGTAAATGTCTGTGTTCAGCAAATAACATTAGATGGCGTCAGAACGCATTTTTAATATTAAATAGTTTTATTTGCACGGCTTAATTGCTAATCACTTTTTTCCATTAATTAACAATACATTTGTTAAATAGAGAAAGATTAAAGAAACACCACTCGAAGAAGCGAGTTTAGGTCTTAGAATCCTGGTTTCGGTTTGGTTTTAAATGTCTCCAAAAGGAACACGGGACAAAAATATAGCTGTCGATCAAACTGGAACACAAACAAAGTCGCAGGCGGCCGCTAATATAAGGCCCAATCCATATCGAGATGGAAGCGAAAGGCCGCGAACGGCTGCGACGTGGCGAGCAATTTTGATGTTAAATAATTGTTAATTTTAAATACATACCTAAGTAAAAGGACGAGTATTGTTTCAAAAGACTTAAAAGGCTGCGCGGCGGTTTGCGGCGACGCGCGTCGTCGTGTGTCCCCGTGAGCAGTCGTCCGGCCTCGAGCGGCTTCTTGCGACGATAAAGGTCTTATGCCCGAATACTCGTACGCTACTTATCTTTGGGAGCGTCTCACACATCGCCCTGTCACTTTAAATGTCAAACGTATGAAAGAGATGCCATGATGTTTGAGACGCTCCCAAAGAGGTTTTGCGTTCGAGAATTCGGGCGTTAGCCCTTCAGAACAATAACTAAAGCTATAGAAACCGTGCTAAAATAACAACAAAATACATTACTTCGTACTCTTTTATCTTATGCAGTAGTACATGTGTAAGAAAGAGATAGTATACAGTCTAATGTTTCTTAATTTATAAGGTTGTCACAAGTTTTATTTACGCCAGTGATGCAACGTCATCGACATTAATATCGATAAATTAAAAATAGATTTTACATACATTACATTTTTAAAATCTCTATGTATGTCAATGACAATGTGTCGACGCACACGTAACTACCACAAACAACCACACCACATCGCAGCGACAAAATGTGGTGTCGATGCAGCTTTTCGCAGTTGCATTGTGGTTGTGGGACAAAATGTCAATGTGATTGCGTTGTCGCCAGTAGTTGTGATGTGGATACGTCGTATCGTATGCGGTGTGGCCGGCTGCTAGTTCACAGCATCGTCGTCGCTGGTGGTGGCCGGTATTACTTACGCACGCGGTCGATAATGACGGCAAGATGTGGTACTTACGGGTAAATTGTACTAGGTATTCATTTCCAATACAAAATACACCCCGCCCACAGTTGTGTGGTTGTGGTACGTACGTGTGAGTAGACCCAATGAATAATTAAGTATAGCACCTGCAATATTATAAATGCAGTACCACTTTCTTTTATAAAAATTTGCAGTCTTCAGTAATCTATACTAATATTATAATAAAGCTGAAGAGTTTGGTTGAACGTGCTAATCTCAGTAACTACTGCACTGGCTTAGAAAATTCTTTCTACTACCTATTAGAAAGTTACATCCTTCCCGAGTGACACAGGCTATCTTTTATCCCGGGGACGGGTACCACGCGGGTAAAACCGCGAGGATCCGCTAGTTGATAATATAATAAGTAAAAAAAATTGCACATAGTAATGCTGGTTCCTTCGCCTACTTTTATTGCAAACATTAGTGAATTAAGCTGAAAAGGAAATTAATCAATTAATTAAAATAAAGAAACCATTTTTTCTTTTAAACACATCTTTAATGTTCTCATTTGGTTCAAATGATTGTAGTCCAAAGTGTTACGCATAACGTGACTGTTCACTTTTGCTGTCCAGTTGATTTTTGAAATACGGCGTATACAATCATTTATAATAGTTTCATCTTGGGGAAATCTGAAAGAAGTAGAAATTGTTAACATCGATAAAGAAAAATCACAGCACTATCATAACCTTAACAACTTTAACAGAAATGCAAGAAAATATAAAAAAATAGACCAAAACTCACGTACATTTCTATTGATAATATTAATTTATTAAAATTTTCGGATAATACTGATCTTAAAATCTTAAAAATATTTGAATTTTGAAACAAAACTTACCGATGAAATGATTCAATCTCTTCCGAATTTTCTTTCCGTGATATATTAGACTAACAGTCTAGAACAACACAAACCATCCTAGACACGGAATGCAAGCTCTCTAGAGAGCCTGTATGCACACTTTCCTGTTGTTTTATCACCGAATTCCTTGTAAATTAATAAATTTTCACTTTAGCTGCCAGCGAAGCTGTTCGACCATTGTAATACGTTCGTATTAAATTGGTCATACCTCAGAAGCTACGTTCTCAACAAAGACGTATTTTTATTTTGGTAGTATTATATTACAATCAATTAGAACCATTTGACATTTGTACTTTACGAGCTTGTGACAATGACAGAAACAATAAAAACTCACAAAGATTGTCTATTTCACTCTTACTCATGTATGCTGAATTACTTAAAGTGAGTACGATAGCTGATACACAGTTTTTATTTTAGTACGGTTTCTATAGCTTTAGTTATTGTTCTGAGGTTAGCCCACTAAAGCACAGCCATCTCTATCGTCTTCTACAAGCCATGCGCATAAAGTTGGCAACGTAGTTTTAAGTGAACCGATTTGACACCGTTTGCACCGTTTGACAGGTAAACAGCGAGTAAATCTCGAGTACTGAATCCTATGGAGATGGCATATCTTCTATACATCTATACAAATAAATAAAATTGGAGTCTGTTTGTAACATTAAATAACCGCTTTTTACTACGTGCATATGATTAAATATACGGTGCATATACCAAAATGACATGTTTTACAATTTTGTCTGTCTGTCTGTTTGTTCTGGTTAATCTCTGAAACGGCTGGACCGATTTTGACGGACCGATTAATACGACAATTAGAAGTAGTTTCAAATTGAATACCAAGATTTTCTTACATTGTGACTTAGTTACACCTCACTTTTTCGTAGGTATGCCACCTCCACAGGATTTAGTACTCAGAGGAGTAAACCGGTTCACAGCAATGTTGCCGTTCCGTATCATAGCATGGCTTGTAGAAGACGATAGAGACGGCTGTGACTAAAGCCACACCGCTCCCACCCAACCAATGTATGAGCAGCCAAATATGGAGTTAATCTCGTGCACTGTAGATGCACATTACAGTAACAATATACAACAGCAGACAGCGCGCGGTAAGCGAGCTTACTTTGGTTGGGTGGGAGCGGTGTGGTATTAAGGCGATACTCGGAAAAATTATGCTAAAGCGAGATAGCAATGAGAAAACGACGCGCGCGGGAGCGAGACCGATTTTGCCGATTACGCAAAAAAACACAAAATCACTTCGTATTCAAAAACTATAGCGATTTTTAAAAAATGCTCCTATACGATCCTTAATATTATTGGTGTCCCCTAATTAAACCAATTTTCAATAGTATATGTATGTATCCCCATTTAAGAATAATCTTGATATTTCTTATTTTTAGAGGTATTTTTGAAAATAAAAAGTGTCGAGCCAAAATCATAAAATCGTGTTTCTGAAACTATACGATTCTAGATAAAGGTATGAAGAAATATATATCTTATTACCAGATTTATAACAACTCTAACCGTCCTATAGTGTTATATCAAAGAGTCCATACTTTTTCCGAGTAGCGCCTTAAGTGGGCTATGACCTTGGCGTGTTGGTTCGGAAGGCCAAAAGCGGTCGCTCGTTGACGCCCGAGAGAGAGAGAGAAAAACAAATTATGAATATTAGTACGGACATCAGGAAAATGTCCAAGCGACCGACGCGTCTGTTTGTTTATAAAATAGAACGAACAAAACATATTTACCTTGTCAGTAATAAATCATAAAAATATGAGGTTACAACCAAAATATGTACCATCAAAACCTGCAAGAAGTAACAGTAACAGGAAATAATATTTCGTTTTTTCCGTCCGAAGTTTGCTAGCAACATTTCCACAATGAAGAGCCGACAAAATGGAAGTTTGTCGACAAATTCGGAAAAAACTAGTGACAACACCGCACTAAGTTTCGAGATACAAATAAAAGCTGCTTTACCAGTATGCCTCTACGAGCTTTTGGCTGAAACACTTTGAAACATTTTTACTTTTTATCTTTTACTGTGCCTATTTATTTGTATATTTTAATAGAAAAAAAACCATATTTTTGGCTGGTCTTATTACTCCACTTAAATACCATTAATTTATCTGTACACTAACTTTTCAAAACTCAACCACTAAACCAACCTATAACCATTTAGTTTCAACGTTGCATTATAATCTCAAACATTGGTATAATTCCCAAATAAATAGTTACAATACTGAAAAGGAAAAATAAAAGATAAAAGTGGACCAAAAACTTATTTTTACTTACTTTCCCTTTTTTGTTTCATTAGTATTCTGTTCGAGACGTAAGTTTGGAGGTATGCAAAATGGCGTACATAAACAAAGTTTCAACTACTAAATCGGTTCCATCTTATATGTTCTATATATAAAGTGATAAATAGGAGCACTTTTCATAACACCCGGGCGCTATGAATAATGACAAGGCACTAAGGGCAAAATAATTGAAGTTGCATATTAATCAAATTGCCCAGATATTATGAATACTGCCCTATGGCTTTTGAGCAATCATATTTTTGTAGTAACTATGAACGAATTCCATACTGGACAACTTACCTACGGTTTATCGGACCACCCCCGCCCACAGTTTTATTTGATTGCTTCGATCGAAGTTTGATTGTCATAATTTTTTTATCAAATTGTCCTATCATATTGGGCATTTATCAAACAGCCCGCAGCCCGGGCATTATGAGAAAAAACCCATTAGGTAATTACTTGTTTCAAAACATATACTAATAACAGCTAGTTCTAAACCTAAATATGTACAGTCACACATGACAATGTAACATAGCATTTTCCACTCATTGTCTCGCTACATGTAAAATATGACGGCTCGTTTAGTATAAATCGTGTCATGGAGTGCATATTCGCAGACATAAAGCCGTGTGCTGTTGGTTCTGGCGTAGAAATTAGCTCTGAGATAGTACTAGTTAGAAATACAGCTCAAGGGTACAGATGTTGACAAGATTTTAGAGGCATACACTTCGCCTATTTAAAAAAAATGATATAAAAATTTGATTATGCCGAAATAATAGTAGATTGTACAACAAGTGCATAAAACGTACCATTTTACCCGAGACGTAGGCGAGGGTGGATAGTCAATTCGAGGGTAAAATGGGTTTTATGTACGAGTTATACACTCTGCTTTTCACTTCGAGTGTGAGAAAAATAAATAACAATATTGCAAAAAAGAAAAAATAAAGACTTCGCCATTGGCGGGAAGACTTTCTTTTTCTTTTTTATACGTGGCATTGGCAGCACAGTGACTTTACCATAGATCGTAGTCCATAATGTTATTGAAATACTTATTTCTTAGAAAACTTATTAATTTTGCTTAGTTTTATTAATTTAGTAATGTAATAATGGATTATGTACAAAATTTAAGAAACAGAATGAAATACGTTAGGTATTAATAAAGTTTATTTAACGAAGTTTAATTGCGTGTCTGACTGTTTACCTGACGACCTTTGTTTTAGAGTGTGAGACTTAGACGAAGATTTTACTTTATGCACTAGAGCATAAAAAGCAATTTTATGCAGCCTATACCCAACATAAACACGAACTTTACGAGCATGAGAAGTGAAAAAAACATTTTAAAATGATTTAACCGACCGATTTGGCGCAGGGGTATGGATATCTGTCTTCTGCGCCAAAGGTCTCAGGTTCAAGACAAATATTTGTGTGCATGAACATATCTATTTGTTTTAAATTATTTTAAATTATTTTTAATGCATTCACAATGCAATTCTGTAAGTATAGGAAAAATGTGATAGCAATACTTATGGGGCTCGTGGTTTTTTTTGCTATCACATTTTTCCTATATCTATTTGTCTTGTTCTGGGCGTTTGTAATACACAAAAATACCCAGAAAGAGTACAACACATATTAACACAAAATTTATCTTTTGAGGGGTATCAAACCTTCGACTTCTACAAGCAGCAAAATAATCCCACCACTGCACCACACAGGTCTTCCGATTTTGACTACTCACTAAAAGCCAGCGGAGTTAGACAGGCGCTAATCCATCTATTATCTAAAACCATGAACCATCGCGTGTTCCATACACAAATATGGAAGTTCCATTTAAAGCGATGCTTCGTTCGGCCATTTTTAAGCTACGGTAGATAGTGCTCACGCAAAGTTTGGAATGTGCCACCGAAAGATAAAGTAAGCGAACCGAAATTTGGTAGGTTGGTAGGTTAAAAGTCTGTTTTGCTAAATAAAAAAGGTGTCCCAATTTTGATGCAATACAATTTGTTCACGTACAAAATATTTAATCGATTTATCAATTTATTCGATTCTCATATTATTTCAAACACCAATTGTGTATACCGATAGGTACCTATAAATATACAACACAAATAATCATTACGTATCTACCACTGGAACTAAGTTCATAAAATGCATTGCGTTCATTATGCAATCAGTAAAACCAGTACAAGTCTGCAATACTGCTCCCTGTGGTGTGGAGTTATCGGCTTACAGGGCCTTTAGCGTTCAGGAATAATGTACCTTTCTACTGTAACAAAGAGTTATGGGCAAAACTGACGATTGAAGTATGCTTTTTTATAAAGTTTATTTAAATACAGAATATTTATCTACATATTAATGATAAAATATATTTTAAATCGGTTTAGTACTACCAGTTTAATTTTAATTTACATAAAAAGATTTACTAACACGTCCATAGTAAGTTCTAAAAAAAAGTTGTGAAAACTAGTTACTGGATTGACATTGCTATAACAAATTCAATCTCAAACTAAAACCTTTTTAAACAACCCTCTTAAAAGTCCGTTAAACGTTTTTTCTTAACAACTTCTACCCGACTTTAAACCTGTTATATTTAACATAACTTTTGTCTTAACCGGAAGCGGTAACCAGAGCGGTTAACAGACGTTCAAGTTTAACATTAACCGAGCGTGAATCGCTAAGTTGGGTGATAAATATGAACTCAGAGGTAACTTGAGAAGCTGCAGTTAAACTGACGGATCGGGTAAGTTGCGTGCCATGTTAGATGTTGGTTTGTTGAGAAAAATCTTTTTGAAGTTTTTGTGCACTTGTCCTTTAGGAATATTTACAGGGTGATAATAATAAACTGCATAGAAAAACATAAAGAGTTATATACTCGCGGATTTGCTTTAGTCTGTATCCATCTACCAAACATAGAATATAGTCAATTTAAATTGACTATTCTTAGTTGGTTGGTTTGGTTATTGAACTCACCAAAGCAGACATAACTGAAAAATTAGCCATATCCAAATTATTCATTACAATTACAATTACATTGAATAAACACTTTAATTGGGTCAGAAGTCTCTACAAAGATATATATCGTAAAGATATCGAACTCCGTCGTTAAGTCAGTGTCGCCCTGACCTCCTTACCGCGAACGCAATGATAGGATCTCGACATCTGTAACAAAAGTGTATTAATTGATTTGTTATTGGTTATAAACATTTATTTTTTGCCAGAAAAAAATAACTTTGTTTTTCATAGTATTCGTATGAATGAGAAAGTTATATTTGCGGTTTACGAAAATGTGTTATATCTCAAAAACTTGTAAAGCCTACTTAGCTGTGATAGTTTTCCTTTTAACTTCGTCATATGTACTACTGTCGTAGCTAAAGCTTAATAGTTCACAAACGGATGCCTCAATCAAAAAACTGTCTTTACAAACCCACAATATTTTTAAAATTGCTATCCAACGACATTCCACACTATGGGGTAGACAAGAAAAAAAAATTACATACCCACTTCACGTGTAGGGGTAAACTAAAAAAATTTTTTTTTCAAAATTTTACTTTTCCTCTTTGTTGGCGTGATAAATATGTATATACATGCCAAATTACAGCTTTCTAGTACTAAGAGTCTATGAGCTAGACTGGGGTCAGACGGGCGGACGGACAGACAGACATGGCGAAACTATAAGGGTTCCTTGTTAACTATGGAACCCTAAAAAAGTAATACTTAACAAAAGTTATGAGTTCTAAAGTGTGTTTTTACGTTATCTCACAAATGATTCTACTTAGAACGCATAGTCAACAGCACACACACAGCACACATCCTTGAGCTGTTTCGCACGCATTGCTTGGATAAAGCTGATTGCTGAGCACGAAGAATCTCGTACAATGCCCTGTTATTAGCTGTCCCTGTTGCTCTCGCGTAAATATAGTGCGTCACGTTCCCACAGATCCCTTGAGATGGCGGTCATCGCATCTGTGCGAGCGTGACGCAACTTCATTTTGCGTCACGCTCGCACAGCGGGCGGGCTTCGGGCGCGATAGGGACAGATAATAAACAAGTAATTGTACGAGATTCTTCGTGCTCCGCGACCGTTCTTTAGTCAGCAGGCCTAACTTTAATTCAACGAAAAACGAAACTTCGTTATAATCGTCCCTCTCACTCTCCGGGTATGACAGAATCGATTCAAAGCGGTGGGGCTAATGAAGTTTCGTTTTTCATTGAATCAGAGTAGGGCTTTAGGTGGACTAAGAACAATCACCAACGGTGAAAAATTGTTTCCACCAATGCGAATCATATTAAATCAAAGTCTTGACTACTATACCCTAGTCACAATCACAAGTCACAAGACAACGGAGAGGATCAACCAAGGCTTTGTGTTGAAACCTTATCACGTACGACCTAGAAATGAAAAAGAAGCGCTGCCTATACTGCGAGGTAGAGATAGTTTTGTACTGATTCTAGAATCCATTGTAACTTAAATTAATAATAAATAAATAACTTCTTACAATCACACCATTTATCTAAGCCCATGTTAATTTCATTAAATAAGATTTCATTCATTAAGAAACTGTATCATGGAAAACTTGATAACGGATAAATATATACTTAAGTATATACTTTTTTTTTGTAAATACATACTTAATATACATAGTTAACACCCAGACCAAGACAAATAGACATGTTCATGCACACAAATATTTGTCTTGTTCGGGAATCGAACCCGAGACCTCTGGCGCAGAAGGTGGGTAGCCTAGCCCTGCGCCAAATCGGTCGTCACTTAAGTTTTATAAGTATTATATTAAGATTTATTCGTTTCGGCCTTAAATGTATTTTATATATATAGCATACCGACACAACTTTAGGAAAAGCAGAACTTTCACCATGTTTCGATGGTAAAGCTCTCCAACAAATCAAAACATGGTAAAAGTTCCGCATTTCGTAATATCGCTTAAGTATGTTCATTAGGTATATTTTATTATATCATTTTTATATGTCCTATCTAAATTCCATTACAGTTTTTTAACTTTACGCATAACAAAAACTTTTAAAGAACACCAAAATTAAATAAAACACTTAACAGCTACTTGTTTCGTCGAATTCCAACTTTGTTCAAAGGACTGAATAAGAAAAGTAGGTACTTTTATTATAGTGCGTGACAGAAATATTGAAGAAGGGTGGTCCCATCTTATACACCAAACATGAGCCTTTGGCAAGACAAGGCGATTTTGGCAACACATCCCCTTTTTCTCGACATTAAACGTCGTAGGAAAGTGATATGAGAAAAAGAAAAGTGGTTTAATTTCAGCTGGGATTTTTAGCTACACTATATTGGTTTGAGTAAAAATTGTTGATTGTTTTTCATTAAATTAATAGGTTGAATATTGTTATGTACTTAACACGAAACATTCCTTAATAATAATCATACTTAATTTGAGCTTTAATCACAACCTACATTGGTTGAATAAGTATTTGATTGAATAAGGCGTTACTTGGCGGAAGTCTTTATCCCCAAAAAAATGTAGCTTACTTGCACAAAAACATTTTTTGCGGGCGGGCGGTGCATCTTGCATGTTATGTTTTTTGGCAGAAGTAAGTAACTACATATATTTCTGTTCTAACAATAAGTACATTGGTTGACTAAAAAAAATTTAAAGTCTCAATTAAATCCAGTAATTTATTAGGAAACGAGATCAACGTGCCTTATGTATATTAAGGTGAGCATCTGAAGACCATAACGTTAGTTACGTGCGTGTAGATATTAGAACCGTTTGATTTAGTTCGTGAGCCTTCATCTAGTACTATTGTTGATCGAAGGTTATTACATACCTACAGTTTTGTACATGCCAAAGCTAAATGAACTGCGTAGGTATAAACCTCGAAGTGAAGAGCTAACGCCCTTTTTTCCAAAAACAACAGAAAAGACAAATGACACATTTCCTTTGGTATTTTGATCGTAAAAGTGTTTTTATTCTATTTTAAGCTACGCTTTCAAAAACGGTAACAGAACAATAAATAAAACAAAGAACAATTACTGGGGACTTATTTCAACAATTCTATCTCTCTAATTCTGTTATGAAAATGTTTCGAATCCCCAAGCTTACGTAAAACGTCGGAGAAGATTCTTGAAAACCGAGGATTTTATTATATGACTTTCGCATTTTTACTGTTTTATTCAATCGGGAAATGCAGAAAATAAACAACATATTGATACACATGTATGAATAGACGTGTCTTTTAAAATTAATATATTTTCAGAGATCCGTAAATTGATGATTGAACAACTTAAAAAAGAACCAAAATCATTACTTTTTTTTGCATATCTTGAATTTGAGATTCTTTTAAGATATAATCATAGCATCGGTAAGTGTGGAATCCTCAGTGATTTAGGATTCCGGGAGTAGTGCGCTTCCACCTTCAGCTATACATACATACATACATACATATAATCACGCCTATTTCCCACGGGGGTAGGCAGAGACTATGAACAGCCACCTGCTACGATCCTTGCACACTTCTTTCGCTTCATTCACATCCATCAATCTTTTCACCTTCTCTCACTCTCTCTTCACTTTATACAAACGATAAACTTCGACAACGAGAAAGTTTCAAACAAAATGAAGGTTATTATAAATGTATGTGCTTTTAACTATGAAATTTAATTGTTAAGTATGAAACGCAATATAAAACTTTTTATTTTAACACAATTGTTTGGGTGCTTTAGAAACGAACTATATCTGAGTCTGAAATTGGTATTTGTTGTGTGTTTTAATCAGTCTCGTTTGTTATTATGTCCAATACCTAAGCTTGAGTTTTTATCTTTTTTTAGATTCTGACACCGTCGGATATTATTTTTATCTCAATTGAATTGTCTTTGTTAAATCGAGGCGAGAGTTGCATTTGCACAACCAAATGAACATTACAAACATTTCATAGTTGAAGTTGCATCCTCACATCTAAATATTATGCATTGTAAGAGATTCCAGTTCGTTTACCAAAGGAGCTCGGCGTGTGTGTAGAAGTACAAATAAATCGAACAGAGACAATATTATACTAAAATATTTGGAAATGTTTGATACTCATCACATTACTTTTGGCTCCATTAACTTATTAAACTTTGTGCGGTGTAGCATAGTGCCTATAACAGCTCATTCGTGCTTGGCAAAATGTTGCTTCTACACAAGAAATAGGGTCTAATTTTCTAGCATAAGCTGCACTAAAATGCTCTGGCTTTTCTTTAGTTTAATTCCAATAGCATAAGGAACTTTTTGCTTTGCACAAATGAGCTGTTATAGGCACCATGCTACACAGCACAAACTACAGAATATATTTGATTATAATTTGAAGTTGCATAAGTTTTCAATATGTTTATGTAATATAACGAATAACACATTCATCATGTCAGCCTAACGATGCCCACCGCTGGGCTTAGGCCTCCCTCAAGGATCTTCACAACACATCCCAATAACACATTACTTAACACTAAATCTTAAAATATTAATTTTGCTATCAATCACTTTAAATGTAATTCTGTAAAATCCTACACGAAATTAAGAATTTACCAAAAAAAAGCGGGTAGAATACAAAACGTCATTGGTAGAATATGGATATTAGAACGCTATTCTGTGATCGGGTAACATATTGTTAAGTTTATTATTATTTTTCTTTTACTTCATTGCAAACAGAACAGCGAACAGATAGCAAGATTTATAAAATATTATCGGCAGCCCGCGGTTTCACCCGCGTGGTTCCCGTTCCCTTAGCAATATCGGGATAAAAAGTATCCTATGTATTATTCCACACTATAATCTATCTCTGTTGCACATCCAGACCCGTTCGGTAGTTTTTGCGTGAAAGAGTAACAAACATCCTCACAAACTTTCGCATTTATATTAGTAGCAAATAGGATTTACATATAAAATTAAGTAAAATCTCTGTTTGGTCTCTGTTCGACTACATTCACCTACGAGTTGTATCTTGCAGACAATTAACGCTGGGAGGATGTTCGCTTGTTTACGTAACGGTCATCGTCCTATGTTTACCTCTCTACACTAAGGTACCGGTGGTTGTATGGCATCGAGGGTTGATGAAGGGCCTTAGTGGTTAAGTGGCCGTTAGCTTAACCATTTAGTTTATAGGATTACCAAATGGGTCATTTAGTAACGATAGTTTGTATTGTATGGAGTAAAGGCTTTGGATTTTATATTTTAGTTTAGTGAAGCTGTGTATGTACTGATATAAGGCAAGCTCCATTGGAAGTAAATAAAAGCGGAAGTATTATGTTCTGTATCTCAGATTGGATCAAACCTGATACGAAACGATTGTATGTACTATTGTATGTCATTTTTTAATATTGATACGAATACCTTATGTACAACTCTGGAATATTTGGCATATGGAACTTAAACTTTACTAATATTGAGTTAAAATACAACGTAGAATATAATAATTAATATTGAGTGTAGGAGTTTTTTTTTCAATTGTTTGTTGTTTGCGTTGTCTAACATACGGGTAGATCAGAATACCAGAGCGCTACAACTTCGGCTGTGGCAGAAGCTGAGATGCGGCCGTTTCAGCAAGAAATAATGATTAAGTGTTATTTTTTTCTTTTCTTTGTAATATGTATATTTATTATCAAAAAGGAAATATTAGAAAAAAACGACCCATCCTCCAAGTAGCTCCACCGGGAATTGAACCCAGGACCTTTCACTGTCCGGGCGAATGCTCTGATCTGACTGCTGAGCTACGGAGTCGTTAGAGGAAGCGTCGAATCTTTCTAATACATACTTCTTACGCGCTGTGAGCCAGCAGCGCTTATTTTATCAATGTGAAGATATTACCACCCTCAACACCCGAATGTAATATCTTTACAGATATTTGACAATCGGTAAAGATGAAATAATTCCTATTTTAAATTACTTTTTGATGTAATTGCATTGTGAATGCAATAAAGTATTAAGGGTCAGCGCAGATAGAACGGAAAAATCCTCCTTTTTGAGGTCACTGAAAAATGAACCATGTCACCATAGTCTAAAATACAAAATTGTATGAATAATATGCGCGCGAGGCGTAGTTGACTTATCTCTGTTTATATTCATACAATTTTGTATTTTAAGTTATGACATCCTTCAGTCGCAGAATGTACCTTTCGCAAAATGTACCGCGTGCGCAAAACGTCCCTTTCTCATATTGCACCTTTCGCAAAACGTACCTTTCTCATAATGCACCATTCGCAAAATGCACCATTCGCAAAATGTACCTTTCGCAAAATGCACCATTCGCAAAATGTACCTTTCGCAAAATGCACCTTTCGCAAAAAGCACCTTTCGCAAAATGTACCTTTCGCAAAACGTACCTTTTTTAGTAAAGCTTCCAAGAGCATTTTCATGGAGATTGTTCAGATTTTTTTATTTATTTGTAATAGCAAATAATGCACTACTTAAGCATTAAAAAGTTTTTAGGGGATAAGTCTTTTGAGAAAAAATAAAACAACTCATCTCATAAAATCTTTTTACCATTTAAAATTTAGTAGTGCATTAATTGCTTTAACAAGTAAGTAAATTAAACAACCTGAACATAATATATTTGTTTTATTGAAAAAAAAAACTAAAATACCTACAAGCAGATTACGAAACCCAAGGAGATTATGAAATCTGAATATTGTTTAAAAAAACTAGTATACACACAAGCAGATAATGAAATTCGAACATTGTTTAATTAAAAAAAAAACTAAAACAACTACACACAAGCAGATTACGAAATCTGAATATTGTTTTATAAAAAAAAATATACACAAGCAGATTATTAAGTCTGAACATTGTTTTATAATAAAATACCTACCTACACACAAGCAGGTAACGAAATCTTAACCTCTCGACTCTCAGGGGTATCAAATTACAGGCTCATTTTTTACGTAAATAAAGCATCTTAGCGCGCGTTTGGGCTCTCCCAAACATCTGTTTGTGCGCACGACGACGGAAGTTACATTTATGAGCACCATATGAGTCATAGCAGCGGATAAAACTTATCCGACACTTTAACGAGATGTTTTGTTTTTATAATCGACGTTCAAACTCAACTTTTGTGTAAACAAAAGTCAATATCGAAATATAGGAAAAATGTGATAGTAAAAAACCACGAGCCCCATAAGTAGCTTTCAGGCGGGATTCGAACCCGCGCCTCCGGGAATCCGGCCCGATGCTCTGACCAACTAAGCTACCGAAAGGCCTACACGACTCGTCGAATTTTGCTATCACTTGTTACGCTGTAGGCCAGCGTTGCTTCATCAATGTGAGAAAACCTCGCATCCGAAAGAAACATTTTTACAAATTTTTAACAATTTTTAACATTTAATATCGAAATAATTTTTTTTCACATAGTTATCGATGAAATTTTAATAACATATAAAAAGTATATATATTTAGAATGTACATGAAAAAACCTATCGGATAAAATTATAATATATGGAAAACCAATAATATTATATTTTTCGAAAAAAATATATTTTTTTTGATACCCCTGAGAGTGGAGAGGTTAAGATTTCGTTACCTGCTTGTGTGTAGGTAGGTATTTTATTATAAAACAATGTTCGGACTTAATAATCTGCTTGTGTATATTTAAATTTTTTTTATAAAACAATATTCAGGTTTCGTAATCTGCTTGTGTGTAGGTGTTTTAGTTTTTTTTTTAATTAAATAATGTTCGAATTTTATTATCTGCTTGTGTGTATACTAGTTTTTTTAAACAATATTCAGATTTCATAATCTCCTTGGGTTTCGTAATCTGCTTGTGTGTATGTTAGTTTTTTTTTTGTCAATAAGACAAATATATTATGTTCAGGTTGTTTAATTTACTTACTTGTTAAAGCAAATAATGCACTACTAAATTTTAAATGGTAAAAAGATTTTATGAGATGAGTAGTTTTATTTTTTCTCAAAAGACTTATCCTCTAAAAACTTTTTAATGCTTAAGTAGTGCATTATTTGCTATTACAAACAAATTAAAAAATCTGAACATTCTCCATGAAAATGCTTTTGGAAGCTTTACTAAAAAAGGTACGTTTTGCGAAAGGTACATTTTGCGAAAGGTGCTTTTTGCGAAAGGTGCATTTTGCGAAAGGTACATTTTGCGAATGGTGCATTTTGCGAAAGGTACATTTTGCGAATGGTGCATTTTGCGAATGGTGCATTATGAGAAAGGTACGTTTTGCGAAAGGTGCAATATGAGAAAGGAACGTTTTGCGCACGCGGTACATTTTGCGAAAGGTACATTCTGCGACTGAAGGAAGTACTTAATATTATGTATATTTTTTGCTGAATAAACATTTTTTCTTTCTTTTCTATAATTTCTACATGACAGTATAGCAAATATTTTAACAGTAAAACTTTTCAGTGCTCAAATCCGGATACTTCAGATTCAGTATAATATTTTCTATTAACCCTAAGTTTATTTTCACATAAATGGAGTCGAACCAATGCCCTCCTTTGTTATTCGTAGGTAAATTTAAAATGGAACACTGAAAAGTAACGGCTTTTGGAAATGGATCTAACAAATCAAATACGGATAATATCACATGCGTTCCAGAAATCTGGTTTCGAAAGAAACGAGACGTTATGAAACGTTGTGTAAGAAACTATGGTTTTAGTAAAATACTAGCTGTTCCCCGCGGTCTAACCCGTGTGGTACCCGTTTCTGTGAGAATATTGGGTTAAAAACAAGCCTATTAACACTTCGGAAGAAAGCAACTTTTCTAATGGTGAATTTTTTTTTAAATCGGTCCAGTAGTTTTTGAGTTTATCCATTACAAACATACAAAGAAATAATCAAATCTTTACTATTAATAAACTAAATATATGAAAATGAATCGCTGTTCGTTAAGGTCGCTAAAACTCGAGAACGGCTGAACCGATTTGGCTAATTTTGATCTTGAAATGTTCGTGGAAGTCTAGGAAAGGTTTAAAAGGTCAAAAAATATCTAGGAGGGGTAAGGTAGGGGTAGAGTATGGGTAGGGTAGGGGTAGGTTTTATCACACCTGATGTTAAGTGATGATAAGGCTGAAGGTGGATGTGTACTACTCCCGGAATTCTCCAATTACTGAGGAACTGGCTATCTTATCTCACCGGACCACAACAATGCTGAAAACATCGTTGTTATGACGTTCGACTTGAATAAGATGATGATAGCTAGCCAGGTGGACTTTGAACAAGTCTTACTACCACCCAAACCGAATACAATTGGTACCCCCCACTGGGACTCGAACCCTGGACTTGGGTTTGATAGCGGTGGTGTGTACCACACACAGGCGTTTAAAAGTTAAGCTTATGCATTCGAATATAATCATTCCATGTCATCTTTTTTTTTAATTATAATTGTTACAATTTCCTTAAAAGCTAACAGACGTTGCCATCCAAAACGCTTATAAGTTTAATAACAATAATAATTAAATGAATAATATTAATCCTTAGAATTTATGATAATGCTATTAATAATAAGGAGTCAAACTTAAAAGTAACAAATTAGTGATAAAACAAGTTTTCAACCCCTTATGCAACCCCTTATTTACTTATGCTTAATAGGTAGCCATTTTAATTAAGATTTTGACCGGCAACTAAATTTATTGGATCTGCCACAAGCGTATAAGCCTCCGACTAAGAAATTAAATTTCCATCGCTAGCGGCGCCCAATCGCAACAGTTTCTAGCAAAGTACCGGTTTCAATGGACGAGCCTGTAGTGCCTTGGTTAGCTCGGCCTGCGCTAGTTGAGGTTAAGCAACTTTTGTATGGTCGATCACGGGATGGGTGATCAAAATCTATCTCGAGCTACTCCGTGCTTTGGGAGCCGTTGGTCGCGGCTGCATTTCCACCAATTTTATAGACTCGCGGGTTAGAACCGCCCAGCCCAGCCGGCCTAGCATGAGCGGCTTATAACGCGCGATATGATATGGTACGGCATGCCGTCTTGCTTACACCTTAGTGGGGTAAGCAAGACAACTTGCCGTACCATATCATATCGCGCGTTATAAGCCGCTCATGCTAGGCCGGCTGATGCGAAGTCAATTAGGCTTGGTAGGAGGGCTGGGCGCGGTGAGGGACAGGCCCTGTGTCTGACTGAATCCAACTTGCCATTTGGTATACGTAAAGACTGTATTTGGCCTCACTATCATAATGAAAAAGTGGGTCAGGGCCCATTTTCCTGATCCATCCATAAGGAAGGCATGTGCATCAGCTGTAGAGGACAATATATTGGCTGATGATGATGATGAAAATGCGAAAAAGTAGATTGTAAGAAATTTCTGTTTGCTCCCATTTACGAATCTGAATGCAATAATTCCTACTCATCTCTCCTGCTATCCCTTATTAACTTAGGTAGCCAGTTTAATTAAGATTTCGGCAGCCACTAAATTTATTGGACCTACCTGCCACAATCATAAGCTTGCGACTAGGAAATTAAATTTCCATCGCTAGCGGCGCCAAATCGAAACTGTTTCTAGCGAAGTGCCGGTTTTTACGAAATTATATTGCACTTTGTAAAGCGCTTTATGCTTGAATGGTAAATAAAGGGATATTACTGTGAGTTTTATTGAATTCGTGGAGTGGTTTTTCTTCTGTAAATTATTCGTCATGAGGAACTTAAAAATGTTTTCTTTATAATAGATGTAGGTGATACGAAGTAAACCGGGTCCACTAGTAAAGAATAAAATAAGATACCTAAAGACTGGATTATAAGGACGACTTCTAATCATTAAAGTTAGTTAGTTAGTTAGGTATTGTACTGCGAGGTGTCTGTGTATTTACCTTGCCTACTTATATGTTTTTCCGATTTGGAAGTAGTTAAGTATCTAATGTGTTTTTCTGCTTTGGAAATGAATAGTTTATCTGCTTAAAACTGGATTTAAAATTTACGTCCCATACATTTGTTATTTCACTTTCTTGTTTTAGTATATTTCACTTTGTTTATCGTGCTATGGAGAGTGCTATCTCTACATCTTGGATACCTGAAAATTAGCGTCACACTATTTGCTGTGGCATAAGCTGAGGTTGGGTCCATTTCGGCTAAAATGTTTGTTTTTGTTTATGTAAACAACCTTGTTTGTATGTTTTAGTCGAATAATCTTTCTTTCTTTCTTTCTAAAATCCAAGACACTTACTAACTGCTACAAGTCTTGACTACTCCGATTCAAATAAATCATGCCGCAGCGTATTCAAAAGCTAGGTACCATTTCCTTTCACGCTGGCAGCTGGAAGCGCCCAATACTTCTAGATATTCCATTGAAACTTGAAGTTTCTAATGACGAATTTAGAAGGACAGTCTGCTTACACCATCTGCTATAACTTACGACATAATTGTGATCGAACTTCACTTGGTAAGTTCGTTTGATATTCAATAAGGTTCATAATTTAGCAGCGTAAAGAATCACGAGTTTCTTGTCATTAAATAAAATACAAAAAATACTACTTCCTAATTTCGTGATTCCAGATATCCATTACCCGTCGCAAGTCTTAATTTACTTTGAAGCAAATAAATCATGCTCTAGCGTCTTAACAAGAACATAGCTTTCTAGCAGAAGCGAAAGCATAGCTATTTACAATTCAGATCAAAGGAAATGAAATTTCACATGGCACCGTCCGTCGGGCCGCGGAGGGTAAAAGCTGTGTTACACGCGGCCGCCAAGTGGCAAATAGCTACCATTTCCTATCACGCCGGTGGAGGCTTGCAGCGGCCAATATTTCTAGTTATTCCATCGGAACTTGCAGTTTCTAATGACGAATTTAGAAGGACAATCTGCTTACACCATCTGCTGTAACTTACCACTTTGTCTTTACACTGGCACAAAAATATATACCTACCTATTACATAATTTAATCACGAGGTTTTTGTCATTAAATAAATTAAAAAAAGACTACTTCCTAACTTCGTGATTCAAGATATCCACTACTCGTCCCAAGTTTTAATTGACTTCGAAGCAAATAAATCATGCCCTAGCGTCTTAACAAGAACATTGCTTTCTAGGCGACGCAAAAGCATAGCTATTTACAATCAGGTCAGAGGAAATGAAATTTCGCATGGCACCGTGTCGGGCCGCGGAGGGTAGAGCTGTGCTGCACGTGGCCGCAAAGTGGCAAATAGCTACCATTTCCTATCACGCCGGCGGCTGGCAGCGGCCAATATTTCTAGTTATTTCATCGGAAGCAGTTTTTATTGACGAATTTAAAAAGGAAAACCAACAGCTGCTTACAACCTCTTCAGTATCATAAATATTTTGCTATAACATGAGAAAAACGTTAATGGCCAAACAGTTGATCTTGCCACGAATGCTAATTGTATCAATTCCCCTAGCACGAATAACTATCGTAATCGTGTTATTATTTTGTATGAAAACCAGAACAGCCACTTTTTCTAGTTGAATAGGTATTTTGACAGCAGCACTTTGACAGCTTTTGACGGATAGTAATTACCGTAAAAATTTTCGTGCTAAGACTACAGATAAAACTAAAAGTCACATGATCCAATATCTAACTCGTGAATTAACTTAGTGTCTACAGTTAAAATCTTTAATAAGTACTAGTGCCAACAAAAAACTACATATTATTTAGATAGGTAAATAATCTCATACCATTATCATACGGTTTCGCAAAACAAATAACTTTACAGGCTATTTTATTTATTTTGTATCGATATTGACACAATCTTGGTAAGCCAAAATCTTCACTAAATACTAATGCTAACACAAAACTATTTAAAAAGTTAAATAGACAAAACATAATCGTACGGTTTCGCTAAACAAATCAACCTACAGGAAATCCATTTATTTTCATCGACATCGACACATTAAACATAAGTATTTGTTATACATACGTAAAGACTGTATTTTTGCCCTCACTATAAAAAAGGGTAAGCTAATCCCAACAGAAAACTATTTAAAAAGTTAAAAAAACAAAACATACTCTTACAGTCTAGCAAAACAAATCAACCTACAGGCAATTCCATTTATTTGCATCGACATCGACACATTAAACAAAATGTCCAGGTAAGTAATCTCTTAAGGCGTCAAATTCAGACTCCAATTTCCTCGGAACAGCTCAAATTGAACGGTTCTTGAAGCAAACCTCTTTAACTGTTACTGTTTGAGGAAACTTGATAGATCTTATGAATGGCACTGCCACTTCGTAGTGCAACGAGGACAAACTTTAAGATTGGTTCACTACTAAAAGCGGATATTGTCTAGATTTAACGCCCCGGTGGAATAAAGAGGAGCTAGGAGGTTATTGTGCTCGGCTTGCGATCGTTGAGGTTAAACAACTTTCCTAATGTGCGGTCACGGGATGGGTAACCAAAAACTTATATCATGAGCTCCTCCGTGCTTCAGGTGTACGTTAAGGCAATGGTCCAGACTACGTTAGAAGTCTGTAATTATTAATAAGTTTTTCATTATTATTTTATATCCGTACTTGCTGCTTGTATTTGTTATGTAATGTTTATTGCAATGTCTAGTCTAGTGCCTGGTACTAAATAAAACATTTTATCTACACTCATGTTATAATATTCGAATTATGAACTCATGCCTGAACGTATATTGATACACTTTAAGCCATAGTCAACTTAAAAAAATAAAACTGCTGTATCCGGGTGTTGCATAATGGTCATTATGCAACACCCGGATACAGCTGTCACTCATTATAAAACACTTATATTTCTTAATTTTACAGTCTCCATGGCAGGATTACCGGCTAGTAGGATTTACCGGCCCTGACTTCCAACTCTTTCAAGCCCTTCTTTAGCCGGCAACAATCAAAAACTTTTTTAAAATTAGAATTTTGAATTTAGAAGGAATAGACCGTATAGACTCCTATGAGTGGGGTTTGGCACCAATTCACATTTTATAATTAATATTGATTTGCTTTATTTTTGAAATATATAATAAATGTAATGAGTGTAGATAAAGTAGTGCATGAGACTGCACATAACTCGGTATTAAAACAATACCCCTCCTTATACGACAGTCACATAAACTACTATTGTATTCGTGACAATTTTGTCCACTTTCTATAAAAAAATGTATTTGCTAAACATTTCGGTATTATTTTCAACGTCTAGTACGTCACAATTCTTGATGCTGAAATCATACAACACAAACACTAATTGTACTGTAAATAGTTAAAATGAAAGAAACCACGGGCGTAACTATAACAAGCTTAATAATAAAAATGTCTAATACCATTAGCTTGAGTTAACGTCTTCGAGAATCTGCTTTATTAAAAGAAACGGACATTGAGAAAACTTGAAAAGATAGTTTAAGAGTTTTTATGGGAATATAAATCTTTTGAAGAGCACAACTTTGTAGCCGCTGAGAGCCCGTTAGCTAAATGGTTAAGTATTTGTATATTAAATGGGAGTATTTAGCTGGGTTTATTGCTATTGGATTTGATAATTACTGTGGGAATGGGTAGCGAAATGGATTAAAATGGAGAAAACAAAAGTAAAATGTCTATTTTTTAAAAAAGCTAATAAAATAATACACAAACACTCACACCTAAACATATTTAACAAAGGCACTGTTTTAATTTGATTACTTATTATATTGTTTTTTTTTAATGTAAAGCAATAAATTCCATTTTAAGGAAGAGTAGTATCTTCTTACATAGAAAAATTTGGCTCAAAAGGTGGTATGTACTGTTCATTAGTTTAAGAAGCCTTGTTAATTGTTAATGCCAATAAACACATAAATTCATTGCTGGATTTCCACGGTTTAACAACTCCTGAGGATGCCCCGGGTCGGGGCGAAACACGTGTAGAGTAGTCCAATTAGGGATGTGATTTTTTTTTTCTTGCGATAAATCGAAAGATCATATATAAGTTTTGTAACAAAGTATTTTTATTTTTATTTTTTTTGCAATAATTCAAAAGTTATTTCAAAATAAAAATTAGTTTTTGAATCCAGAACCGAAGACACTGTAAAACAGCTCCCGAACAAACACGAGCGCGTGTGACGTCATAATGTTAACTTTCACTCATTGCAGTTTAAACTGACATAAGTCAATGATGTTTGACATAAGTACAGTGTTGGTTGTTCTGTATACTCAAATACATACCTATTGAAATGTCGAACCTAAAAAGTGATCGTTCTTGTTTCGTACCCATGTGTACAAATATTACAAAAAGAACTAGACAAACAATTTTTTTAAATGTTCCCCAAGACCATGAACGTCGGAACAAATGGTTCCAAGCAGTGAACCGTCATAACCCCAAAATAAAATCGATTTTTTTTTGTTGTGAAGATCATTTCGATGTAAGTATTTCATAACACCATTTTTATTAGGTAAGTAATTATTATTTATCCTAGTGTATAATCAAATAAGTAGAGTTCAGTCAATATTTTTTTATCTGGACTCCAAAATAAATACACTCTGCTTTTCACTTCGATTGCAAGGAAATAAAACAAGGATTAAGCATATACAAGAAACTTTAATTAATTTTAATTTCAACAATTCGTCAAAATAGCTTAACAAAACACACTCCGCAAACGTGTTTACGTTTTTTTTGGTTCTTCCAATTCATAAAACTTTCGTAGTTATGTGCTGAGATAGATTTTCTTCAACTTAGACGGCAATATCTGTTCAAATACATTTTTCGCACTTCTTCTCATTAAAGTCTCAGGCGAAATCATTATTTGTTCGTCACTATTACTACTCGAAGAAATTGTTTAATAACTTTCATATAACTTATTGAATTTTCTACCGCAACACTACAAATTTAGCTACTTATTAGTTTCTAGTTTTGTTTGACTAACTAATTAGCTTCCCGCCACCCTTTTTTTTTAATTTTCTACTATGTGACGTTCGACTAATGGTCTGAGCCGTAATGACAAGTTATTTAAAAATTTTGCGTTTTATTTTTTTAAGTAAATGTACGCCCTGTATTATTATGTTTTTAGATAGTAATTCATATGTCGTAATTAAATTAAGATATAACCTATATTTCATAAAAATAATATCACGTAAATAAAGGTGTATTGTGTAGTCTTAAAAGAAGTTACTTTGTGCACAAGAGCATAAAATCCATTTTATGCAGCCTTACTAGAATAAAAAATTTCAAGCTTAGGTAGTGGTTTTTAACCGACTTCAAGAAAAGTAGGTTCTCAATTTGTTCTGTATTGTATGTCAATGTATGTAGGTATGTATGTATGTATGTTTGTCCGCGATTATCTCGCGTTTGGCCGAACCGATTTTGATGCGGTTTTCAGGAAAGTATTTGTTACATTTAGGAGAAGGTTTTAGTATATAAACCGACTTCAAAAAAGGAGGTTCTCAGTTTGATCCGTATACAGGGTTAATTTTTGAACACCATCCAAATTTTTAAGATCGTCTCAGAATCTGTAAGTGAACAACTTTCTCCTAGAAACATGGGTCGAATTATAACATATTTTTTTTTGACTTTTCAGACAAATCAGACTGATTACACGATCGATTTAGTATGGGAAGTCCAAAAATTTTTGTCGTATTTCGACCCAAGTTTCTAGAAGAAGGTTGTTCACTTACCGATTTTGAGACGAGCTTAAAAATTTGGATGGTGTTCAAAAATTAATCCTGTATCAAGATAAATCGAGTTTCATCAAAATCGGTCCAGAAACAAAAAAGTTGGCTGCCATCTTGGATTTTTAATTATTTTAACATTGCGTTACTCTTTTCCTGTCAAAATAGTACCAAAAACCGAGTTTCATCAAAATCAGCCCACAAACAAAAAAGTTGGCCACCATCTTGGATTTTTTAATATTTTTAACAGTGCGTTTTTGTTTTCTTGTCAAAATAGTACTAGAAATCGAGTTTCATCAAAATCGGCCCACAAACAAAAAAGTTGGCCGCCATCTTGGATTTGAAATTTTTTTAACATTGCGTTACTCTTTTCTTGACGAAATAGTACCAAAAACCGAGTTTCATCGAAATCAGCCCACAAACAAAAAAGTTGGCCGCCATCTTGGTTTTTTATATTTTTAACAGTGCGTTGTTGTTTTCTTGTCAGAATAGTACTAGAAATCGAGTTTCATCAAAATCGGCCCAGAAACAAAAAAGTTGGCCGCCATCTTGGATTTTTTTATATGTTTAACAGTGCGTTGTAGTTTTCTTGTCAAAATAGTACTAGAAATCGAGTTTCATCAAAATCGGGCCATAAACAAAAAAGTTGGCCGCCATCTTGGATTTTTTAATATTTTTAACATTGCGTTGTTGTTTTCTTGTCAAAATAGTACTAGAAACCGAGTTTTATCAAAATCGGCCCACAAAAAAAAGTTGGCCGCCATCTTGGATTTTTAATTATTTTAACATTGCGTTACTCTTTTCCTGTCAAAATAGTACCAAAAACCGAGTTTTATCAAAATCAGCCCACAAACAAAAAAGTTGGCCGCCATCTTGGATTTTTTAATATTTTTTACAGTGCGTTGTTGTTTTCTTGTCAGAATAGTACTAGAAATCGAGTTTCATCAGAATCGGCCCACAAACAAAAAAGTTGGCCGCCATCTTGGATTTTAATTTTTTTTAACATTGCGTTACTCTTTTCTTGACGAAATAGTACCAAAAACCGAGTTTCATCGAAATCAGCCCACAAACAAAAAAGTTGGCCGCCATCTTGGTTTTTTTTTAACATTGCGTTACAGTTTTCTTGACAAAATAGTACTAAAATCAAGTTTCATCAAAATTGGCCCACAAAAAGAAAAGTTGGCCGCCATCTTAGATTTTTATTTTAACATTGACGACATTTGACGACCTCCGTGGCCGAGTGGTGTACGCATCGTTTTCAAGGTGCCGCTATCTCTAGAGGTCCCGGGTTCGATCGTCGGTCGGGTAAATATTGAAAACGCACTTTTCAATATTTCCTTTTCCATAACACTATTAAGTGCTCGAGCTACTATAATTTGGTATTTTGACAATGTATGTGATGGTGACTATTATTAAATAAAAGAAGCTAAAGCCTAAATATAAACCTATTAAAAAAAATTGCTATTTTAAAAAGGACCATGGTTTACCACGTAAACTCTGTGGTACTGTTGGAAAATAGTTTAAACATTGTGACGTCACAGCTAATCGTGGTGCGTTTATAGTCGGGTGATCTTTTTTCAAATTTCATCAATTTTTAATTGCTTATAATTAATTGAAAAAAAGTTTTTTTTTAAGTTTTTCCATTAAATATCAATATTATTGTTAATAAAGTTTAAAAAAAAAATAGAAAAAAAAATATTAATTTTTTTTCACATCACCAATATAGGACGGTTAGAGTTGTTATAAATCTGGTAATAAGATATATATTTCTTCAAACCTTTATATCTAGAATCGTATAGTTTTAGAAACACGATTTTATGATTTTGCCTCGAAACTTTTTATTTTCGAAAATTACCTCAAAAAATACGAAATATCAAGATTATTCTTAAATGGGGTAACATTATTATACTATTGAAAATTGGTTTAATTAGTGAATACCAATAATATTTAGGATCGTATAGAAGCATTTTTTTAAAATCGCTATAGTTTTTTAATACGAAGTGATTTTTTTGCGTAATCTGCAAAATCGGTCTCGCTCACGCGCGCGTTGTTTTCTCATTGCTATCTCGCTTTAGCATAATTTTTCCGAGTATCGCCTTAAAAACCGGTGCGTACACCACTCGGCCACGGAAGTCGTCAGTAATATAAATAATACCTAGTCTAAATTGCACAATTATCAATAACAGACTTGTCTAAACAACCGTAATTTGTCCACTAGTGATGTATGCAGTGCATTGTTGTTGTTCGGGATATGGTCTATAATAGTATTATATAGTTTTATGAGCGAGCTGGTGTGTCATATGGTAATTTTGGTATCCGTGTCTTACAGTTACAGCAATTTTTCTAATAATTGTATTATTTATTCAAAAATTCCTTTTATTTGTTAATACTTATAGATTTGAATATGCGGCGCAGCTTGCAGTTTCCTTTTTATTAATCCTATAATATAATGTGAACAAGATTAAGATTAGTGTGTTTATTAAACTATTTGATTCCTTGTTTGGTTGAAAATTGTTTACTGTTTTAGGTAATAAGCAAAATTGTACTTAATTTAAGCGGTATTCTGTATTGTGATGGAAAGTAACCTTATTATGTAAAGGTCATTTTTAAAATTTGACGAGACTGTACAAGTTAAAACAGGGAGAAAAAAAAATCCCTTGGCGAGTTTCTTGCCGGTTCTTCTCGCTACAAGGTCTCCTGCCGTAGGATTTGCGAACCGATGGAGTAGCTTCATTGACGTTCATAAGTGTTGTTAAACAAACCTAAATTGAATAAACGATTTTGAATTTTGAATTTTGAATTTTGTTAATAGTTTTAAATGTGGAAATTATTCACAAGAATATTCGATATTTTTTTGACATATAAAATAGTCATTAGTACCAACGCTTACACACGCTTCCAAAAGTGAGTTTACACGTGCGTAAAAAAATAAGTAAAGTTGATTCTCAATTAATGTTACGTTCAATTTGACAGCTGCTGTGTGTGACTACCGCCCACACATTTTCCTCAACGAACTTTTTTTTTAATGTCTGGCTAAAACCTGTACGCTCGCAATTTCTGGAAATAAATTTTATTTGCATGGACAAATGTGTCCCAAGCTTTAAAGTCAAGAACAGATTTAATTAAATTTGATTTAAGGTGCGCTAACACGGTCAACTAAATTTGCTCAATTCCTGTTAATACCAGTCAAACACACGATGATGTCCCAGACCCCATTAAGCAATTAAGGCCGATGCTGAGATACGGCCACAAAATATTAAAAAACTAGCGGATTCTCGCGGTTTTACCCGCGTGGCACCTGTTCCCGTGGGAATATCGGGATAAAATATAGCCAATGTTCCTACTCGGGAAGAATGTAGCTTGCTAATGGTCAAAGAGTTTTCTGAATCGGTCGAGTAGTTTTGGAGCCTATTCGAAGCAAACAAACAAACAATCAAATCTTTCCTCTTTATAATATTAGTATAGAAGTATAGATGGAGCAACGTTAAAAACTAGACAATACAGAGTAGTAACCTCTACCACCACCGCTAGCGGCCTGTTCCTTTCGCGAAAACAAGACGTAGATACGGATAAACGAGCTAGGAAGAAAATTTACTAAGGATTTCCAAACCGATTGGCTAATTCGCCAATGAAAAAATGAAATGTGGAATACTATGGAGTCATAAGAAGCAACATTCCCGAAAAAATCGTCCCAATTTATTGTTATTGCTCCATATTGCTTCACTTAATTGCTCCAGATTGATGCATTACAGTTGCCAAAAACAATTATTGGCGAAAAATGCCCGTGTAAGTGCAACTTTAGATATTATGAGAAAGACTTCACTAGAAGTTTCGAGATAATAAAAAAAAAATATACAACTGAAAAAAACTCAAAAATCCAACCTACGATAATACAATATTACATAACAATTTAACGTCAGATTTCACGCTTAAATGCTGAGCAGCGCTTCCAAGGGTCGGCTGGGCGAGCGGTATCTATTTAACAGGGTATTAATTAATCATGGAAATTGACAGGCGAACAGTAATCCTACTAGAAAATATTACTTAACACGGTGGCGTAGTGTGAGTTTCCGCTGAAGCTCACAATTCGTTTACCAACTCGCCCACCACTTCGCTGTTTTCTTTCTTTCGTATGTTTCTAACAAAATGAAGACTCGTTTCGTGTGCTAATGTTAAGTGACAACAAATAGTACATTACAGCCGAGGACAGGTAAGTAAGAAATTACATTGTCGAGGATGGTTTGAAGCACGAGCCGCAGGCGAGGGCTTTAATCATTCGAGGCAAGGTAATTTGCTTACCGTACAAGGCTTGTATAGTGCTTTTCTCAAGAAATGCGAGGAAATAAAAAAAAACTGTTTAACTAAATAATATTTATTAAAATTTATATCACACATGTTCGGGCAATTATTAAATGTAAATGTTATTGTTTTCCCGGGCACACTTATGTATAAATCGCCCATAATAATATTATTTTAATGATGTAGGTATCATTAAAATACGCCAACAACACAGATTCCGAAAACGTCGTGCGCCTTTTTTCACTTTTCCAAATCAGATCGTAGGTTTTCATATATCTTTCTTTTGATTTTGCTGGCAGTAAGTTTTCTGTTATTAATTTTGCTTCTGCTCTCAAATTTGGTGGAGTAGGTACATACAATGTCTGTATATGTTTCATTGGCAGAACTCATTTTGATAATTTATTACACAATATAAATAAACTGTATTGATATCAAATCAACCGCTGAAAATCATTCCCGCCGTTTTTTTAATATTGGTTTGTGAGGCCAAGTGGAACGGTCATACAGCCTATATTGATACTTAATACTTGCTTCTAAAATGCGCAACTTCAATACCCGCTTCTGGGTGGTAGATGGCGCTGTACATATTTCCCATACAAAATTACTCGTAAAGGATATTTTGTCTATGATAAATCTCATTTTGTTTTTTCGATTGATGTTCGTGCTAAGGGTACATAGCGCTTGTGGTACAATACGAAGTAATATAGGTACCTACTCTGTGCGCGCACCGTATTTAAAAAAAAGTTAACCTAATTATGATATAATAATTACCTATATAATAATAATAATAATGTGTATAAAAACAGAAAAAGCAAATGTCCCTTTGCTTTTTCTGTTTTTATACACAGGAATAACGAAAGAAAAAATAAAGAAAAAAATTTGGTAATAATATCTTTGGGTAGTACCTTTTCCGAGGTAAACATTCTAAATTTGATAATCACTGCAGTAATGAATTTCAGTACTTACTTACTGCACTGATTTTAGTGCAGTAAGTAAGTACTGAAATTCATTACTGCAGTGATTTTCAAATTTAGAATGTTTACCTCGGAAAAGTGCCACGTACTGCATTCTTTTCTCAAATATAATATTAACATTTCAGAGCATAAGTGTGAAAATATTATTACAGATAAGGGATAGGTAAAAATTATACATTGATCTGTCAAGCAGTATCGTGTTCATTAGTTAACTATTTTTATAACTTTCGAGCATTAGTATTTTATGTTTTAAAGAAAATAAGTGCAGCATTTGACGTTAATTTGTATTCCTTTAAATTCATGCTTTTAAAAAGCATGAATAAGAACATAACTCTTTATCAAATGAATACTTATAATGTTGTTGTAAATACAGGTAGAAACATTCTCATTAAAGACACCTAGCACAGCCAGTAAAAAGATGTTAATAACGATACAACGAGAGCATCCTTTCATAAAATAACCAGTCACATTTTAAATTTACCCCAAGATAAATCCTTTTTCTTATCGCTTCTTGAAGCTCGAGAACATTTTTAAGGCAACCCCACAATACTATATTATGCTGAGCTGCGGAAAACAGCGGTTAAATGTCTGATATCGTATTTATGGGAAAATAGTAGCTTCAAGAATCCAGAGCTTCGATATCTGCTGCTGGGAAATTCCATAATGGAAATGCTGGAAGCTATGCTGATACAGGTTTTAATATAAGGGAGGAAAATAAAGTAGGGACAGCGTGTATGCCGGGTTTGCTGGGAAATATGTTACAAAATTATAAGGCAATATTTTTAAATAACTTGTTAAACGAAACTTATTTTAATTTTTAGTTTTTTGCATTCACAATGCAATTTTTATTACTGAAAAATGGAAAATGAAGTATTTAGAAAAAATCGACCCGTCTCACAACTAGCTCCGATGGGAATCGAACCCACGACCTTTCGCTTTCCGGGCGACTGCTCTAACCACTGAGCTACGGAGTCGTTAGGAGAAGCGTCGAATTTATCCAATACTTCTTACGCACTGTATAGTCAGTGTTAATTTCATCAATGTGGAGATATTACTATCCTCACACGCGTGTTTCTTTCGCTATACAGTGCGTAAGAAGTATTGGATACTGTATAGCGAAAGAAACACGCGTGTGAGGATAATAATATCTCCACATTGATGAAATTAACACTGACTATACAGTGCGTAAGAAGTATTGGATAAATTTGACGCTTCTCGTAACGACTCCGTAGCTCAGTGGTTAGAGCAGTCGCCCGGAAAGCGAAAGGTCGTGGGTTCGAGTCCCATCGGAGCTAGTTGTGAGACGGGTCGATTTTTTCTAAATACTTCATTTTCCATTTTTCAGTTGTTAAACGAAATTAAATTAGCTGTAGTCCGGTTTAAAATAAGGCTTGTAAACTTGCACCTTGTAATGTATGTATGTATGTCGCAGGGATTTTGTCAAAGTCGTGATATTATAATTCCACTAGTGAAATTATAATTTCTCGTGATATTATAATTCCACTAGTTAAATTATGAATAGACAGTACGAGACAGTATGCACATTGCACACTGCTGCGAGCTCACGAATTTGCCTCGTAAAAGTCATGTACTCCTCGGAAGTCCTGTTTAGAACACGTGATAGGTTAGAAATTTAAATTTCGTGGTAATTTTTTTTGTGAAACAATCCATAAGTTGTATTGATACAAAAAAAAAATAACCACGAAATTTTAGAGCGATCGCTTCGCTATCGCCTTGAATTTCTAACCTATCACGTGTTCTATATGACTTCCGAGGCTCGCAGCCGTGTGCATACTGTCTCGTACTGTCTATTCATAATATCACGAGAAATTATAATTTCACTAGTGGAATTATAATATCACGACTTTGACAAAATCCCTGCGACATGCATGTAAACCTGTGAATAAGTATTCACACTCATATTGCTAAGAGAATTTCTTTTTGTTTGTATCGAATAAACTCAAAAGCTACTGGACCGACTTTAATTTGTTTTTAAGAAAAACTTATTGTTTTTATTGTTGACGTCTTCCGTGGTCGAGTAGTGTATGCTCTGGTTTTCATGTTGAAACCTATAGCTAATATACGCCCCTTGGTCAACTATCAAACAAATGTTAAAAGTACTTATATCCAACAGTCTTTGACCATAAACCTACATTTAATTGTATACCATTTCGTCATATTAATAATTCAACCCAAAAGCTTTTCAGTTGCAAATAGAACATGAAATATGATTTCATAGAGGACAGCTTGGAGGCGTACGCGTGAAATATTTCAGATTTGAAAAGGAAAAGGCAATCTTGAAATTGTGCTGGAGGGAAAAAATGTTCTGTTTATTGAAAACGATGGAAATGTTTGTAGCGAACAAAATTTACTGATGTTGGTTCAGACGGTCGATTTCTTGGACATTTAGTTAATAAAAAAATAATGTATTGAAATTTATTTTATGCAATTACAATGCAATTGTGTAAGATAATATAAAAAGGTGACAAAAGGAAACCACGAGCCACGTAGTAAATTTATGAACGGGATTTGAACTCTTAGAAATCCGATAAAATGTTTCTATTTTATTGCTTAAAATCAGCTTAACTGTTTAGAACATTTTGTTTTTTTTTGTGTCATCTAATAATATCGAGTCTTCCTTTTTTTATCCACAAATGGGGTAGCACTTAGCCTTTATCTTACCTGATTTTATGTAAAGTTAAGGCTAAAGATGGCCCCATACCTGGCGAGGTACCTCAACTCGCCGGGAAGCGTCCACGAAGCGGTCTCCAACGTGAGTACGCTAGGTTCTCCCCTGGCAGAGCTGGGCTGGCTGGAGTAGTCCAGCTGCACACCCTCCTTACGCAAAATAGGCACAATAAAACGTCGAGTTGCGGAAACTGCCCGTATCGTATGTATGGTACTCCCAGAATCCTCAACACTGAGGAACTGGCTACCTATCTCTATATAACTGCCGGAACACAATAATGCTGAAAACATCGTCGTTTTGGCGTCAGACTTAGATAAACTGGTGTGGTAGTAGCTGGCCAGGCGAACTATAGCAAGTCCTAACCAACAACCAATCCGAATACACATACCACACGGGCGATAAAAGTCGGTAAAGTTAAAGTTCTCCCGTTGTCAGGCTAAATAGCAAAAATTATTGAGCTGATGCTCCTCTTTTGTGAAACTATTTTATACTTCTTGGAATTTGGCTGAAGTTAAATATATTCTCAGTATTCTGTAGCTCGGTACTGTATTGTAAATTTTTTTACGACAAGTTTATTGAAATAATAAAATTTTATTTCGATACCTTTTGAATCAGTATTATGAAATAAGTAAAATTTTATTACTCAAACTAGCGGATCCTCGCGGTTTTACCCGCGTGGTACCCGTTCCCGTGGGAATATCGGGATAAAATATAGCCTATGTCACTCGGGAAGACTGTAGCTTTCTAACGGTGAAAAAATTTTAGAAATCGGTCCAGTACTTTTTGAGTTTATTCGTTACATACAAAAATACAAATCTTTCCTCTTTATAATATTAATAATAGGTCTTTACCTATGAAATTGCCGTTTTTTATGGAGATTTCTGTAATTATTTTTTTTCCATACTAACGTTTTTGTTATTATTTAACGACTAATATTATGTAAATTTACAAAATTTTACACAAGTATTTATGGACATTTTAACTAGTAAATGACACATTCGTTAAGAGAAAAAAATTTTTTTTTCACTAAGTTACAACTAATAAAGTACGAAATTCTGGAAACAAAAATAGTCGTAACTTTCGGAATAAGTTTTTTCTATGTAAATAATCAAATATCATGGTTATTAAATTATCAAAAGTTGCTCGATACGGTCTTTATGTAACGCAATATTAAAGAAATTATATATTTCTAATATTATAAAAGTTGTTAAGCTATATGTACAAAAGAAAAAAACGGCAATTTCATATGTAAAGACCTATTATTAAGTATACTTAGATAAAATTGAAGTTTAAAACTTTAAAAATTAAAAATCCATACAAATATTTAAAAAACATGGATAGCATAGGTAATATAAAATAGGATAGAACATCATTTATATGACTAAATATTTACAAAAGTGGTACAAAAAGGCAGTATTAACCAATACTTAACAGCAATCTCTTCTAGACAATTTATATTTTCAAGAAATGTTAAACCCAGTTATTGCAGTTCGTGCTCAATAAAATAGTAGATACCTCTAAGGAAGATACAACTACAAACCTATTTAAATAATAAGTATGAATAACAGATTTATATAAAATCTAATTATTTCTGACCTGCAAAGTATTGTGCAGTTGACAGCACAAGAAACATAAAGTTCTTAAGGGTTCCGACGGAAGATCAACGCTGGTCACAAGCCTAGCATTATTCTGAGACGGGACCGTTTTGGGACATACCACAGGCCACATATGTTTAACCCTTAACCACCTAGCATACGTCTAACAGACCCCGACGAATTTATAATCGTGAATATTGTTGCGCCCAAGCTCCGTATAAGCTTGTTCGTCCGTGTACCTTTTTCTCGCGCCCTTAAGTGCCGCACAACCACTTATTGCAGTCGGACATGTACGCGTTTGTCCCTCTTAAGTAAAAAACTGTTCCCGGGTAATAAATTGCCGTGAAAAACTGTAACTTTAGGTCCTCCAATTTCGTTTAACTTTTGTTTTACTTGAGATTTTTTAATTTTTTGATCACTAAATATAAAAAAAGTAAGAAGTACCTACTTATGTGATTAGTATAATGGATCTGATTTTCCATTTATGTTAATTTATAAGTAAGTATAGGTAGTGTTGATTACTTAATTGAGATTTTTTTAATGTAGATTTTCATGTGGCTTTCTTATCGTAATAAATAGTTTATTATGTTTCTAAAGACTTTTAATTAAAAACTAAAACTTAGCTCACACAGTTAAACAAATGAGAATAATTTAGCTCAGGGGTCTCATAGACGTATGTTAGGTGACAATATGTGACGATACCCCTTAAAAACAGGACTGTACGTTACATTTTTTTTTATTAAATTAAATTGTGTCTGGTAATCGAAACATACGTACTTAATAAAAGATTTTAAATTTTCATGGTATTTTTCATAAATAATTATAGAGCTACTAGCTTTCCGCCCGCGGCTTCGCCCGCGCGGACTTCATGACGTTATCCCGCGGGAATGTGACATTTTTTTCGGGATAAAAAGTAGCCTATGTTCCTCTCCAGGCTACAAAGTATCTGTGTCCCAAATTTCAGCCAAATCCGTTCAGCCGTTTTAGCGTGATTGAGTAACAAACATCCAAACATCCAAACATCCAAACATCTAAACTTTCACTTTTATAATATTAGTAGGATTAGAGTAGGTATAGAAACTAATAAAGCATACCACACTCCTTTCAACTTAATATGTTTCATACAGCATTGAGTCGTGACTTACTAGAATCACATTTAAATTCAAAACGGCCACCTCATAACTTTAAACGAGTCAAATATAGTTTTCCACATCTAAAACTCAACCAACGGAACGCACAATATATTCTGCCACAAACACACACTAAACACAAAACATTGTCACGCAAAAATCGACTATATCACCTACAAAACTAGCAACATATTCTTTAACGACGAACGAAAACTGTAGAACACACCGACTCGAGTTTTTAATAAAGGTATGTCATCCACAAACGCGTTAAAACAAGTGTAGATATAAAATACTCAACTGAATTCGCTTGCGGACGTGACGTGTGTACGTTTATCTTAATCTCACTTTCAATGCAACCTTTTCGCTGGTATCCTCCACCATTCCTCGCTTCCCTTCTGCTTTGTGTAAGGCGGGAGCTTAAAAGCGGTATTGTATTACGTTTTCAGGGTAATGGTTTTAAATTTGTTTGTCAGATAAACAGAACAGAGTAGTTATTGCGCCCACAAGCTGAAAGTGTTGAGTCTTATGGCCGTGCTTCGAATGAGAATGGTGATGAAGGCACGTTCATGCCGTGTACTGAAGCTTACAAGGACAAAGGGGTGTTGTGTAGGTTTGTGGAAGACATTATATAAGTTTGTAGGGAAAAATTCATAAGTGACGGGTTTGCGCTTCGGAAATCATCCAGACAAAGCAAACAAACAAAATCCAAAAGAGAGACTTTGAATACTTGTGTTTGTCAATAATCAAAGTCAGTACCTAACTTATTACACCACTTTAATATCAAAAATATATTTTGATTAACCTTTATTGTAAAGTGATTAGAAAGCTATAATTGTCTATCAATTTATTTGTCCTAACACAAAGGCACAAATTAGGTTCGACTCACTATATTGTTAATTAAAGCAAATGAAGTTGAAGGTAGTCGCTTATAATTAAATACTCGCTTTTGTCCGCTGCTTTGCCTGCATACGGTTAGAGGAACGCATACCTTCGTGTCATCCCCATACAGGTTGAATTATACAAAATTCTTTCTTAGCGGACGCTTACGTCATACAAAAATATAATTTTATATCTATCTATTTTATACATAAAACTCTTGGGTTACTGACTGACTGACAGACAACGCACAGCCGTAACTACTGGGCGCAAGAACAAGCTGAACTTTGGCAAGTATGTTCCTTGGGAAGTGTAGCTAGCACAAACAGAGGATTTCTGGGAATTCCCCCTCTAAGGGGGTAATAAAGGGGTCCATACCGACGAAGTCGCGAGCGGAGCGCTAGTTTTATATAGTGCTCGTGTCACAGTGTTTGTTATCGAACTTCTCCGAAAAGGCTCGACCGATTTTTATTAGGTTTATTTTATTAGGTCTGAGGCCATATGCTATTTTTTATCCCAAAATTCCACGATGGTGAAGCCCCGAGGTGCAGCCACTTTTTCTATATAACACCATTGATTTGCTTGCGACTGCGATTGCACGTAAGTATTTAAATCCTCCCGATAATTTCGTGCTACTTAGGATGGACTTATTTGCAAGTAGCAAAATAAGGGGTTTGCAAAAATTTGTTGCAAAATAAGGTGTCTTCTCTAGGGTCTTATCTACGCCAGATGCCTTCGAGATTCAGAACCATGGCTTAGGAATGAATAAGTAACAGACATACAGAAAGAGAAAGAGTTACTTTTTAATTTACAATACCTACACCATCACATACTGGTACATTGCTCCAATCCCAAAGTACTTAGTCTAAATACTTTTGCTAAACCCAATAACAAAGAAAAAATTGCTTTTTAAACGAACCTACGACCTCAGAGATAGCGTCTTCATGAAAACCGGTGCTACGCCACTCGACAACTGGAAGTCATCAAACGATAATCATCAACGAACATACTCTTCAAGCAACCCAAAGAAGTACCCACGCGAGCCTTCATTAATGACGGTAGGTACTCTAAAGATTCCTCATCAATATCGCATATTCGGCGAAGCATACAACCCTTCCTGATCAACACATTATTACATTTCCATTCCAAAACTATGACACACTTTAGACCTTATTCCTACACACTAACAATTAAATTCCGTCTCCAACCGTCACCTTCCACATGGCGTAATTTGTACCGCAACTAGCAAACTCAATACCGTATTCCACCGACTTAAAAACCAAATTTCCTCATCAGGTGCGATGCTATATGTACTGTCTTCAGTACTATAATTAAAGCCTTCGCAAATGAACTCCAATTTGAGTACACGAGTGAAGGGCACTTGACGCTTCGCCTAATGAAAAGACGATCCTCGCAAGTCTAGAGGTTTGCATATGTGGAGTAGTTTGTGTGCCTCATGCGTAGTCAACTGATGTCATAGCTTCATTAGTTAATGTAACTTTAAAGTTTTCATAACTTGTAAAGCTATGCTCACATTTCCTGCTTGGTTTCTTGTCACGCGTCGTAATAAAACTTTGTGTGTGTTCGATATATCCGCTCACTTGCTTCGCGCGAAGTGCCGAAAGGTGTTACTTGCTCAGCGGTAGGCTCCGATCGGGTGGTCAATTTCTCGAGTCCGATTACCTACTACAGCGCAAACTACTACACGGCAAAGCAAGTGAGCGGCTATGAGTTACTGCATCCACAATGAAAAAAAAACTTATCATATATGGATAAAACACTTTCACGGATTTTTTCACGCAATTTATTCAACAATTTGGTTAAATTTTAGTTGTTTTTTTAACCAAGTTGTTGAATAAATTGCGTGAAAAAATCCGTGAAAGTGTTTTATTTATATGGACAGTTCGCGCAGAAATCTAAGATGTGTTTATCATATATGGCCAGAATTAATAATCTATCCACAGATAGAGATAGGCATGATCCAGATTAGGTGCTAGGCAACACCATCTCCAACCGCCTCTGTGGTCTAGTGGTTCACACCACCGATTTCAGACCAAGAGGTCCCGGGTTCGATTCCCAGTGGGGGTACATATTGTATTCGGTTTGGTTGGTGGTAGGACTTGTTCTTAGTCCGCCTGGCTAGCTACCACCATCTTATCTAAGTCTGACGCCATAACAACGATCCTTTCAGCATTGTTGTGTTCCGGCAGTTAGAGAAAAGATAGCCAGTTCCTCAGAAATTGAGGATTCCGGGAGTAGTGCGTTTCCACCTTCAGCCTTATCACCACTTAACATCAGGTGTGATGAAGGCTAAGTGCTACCTCGTTGTGAATAAAATAAAATCCTAGCAACACCCAGGCAACTGTCGTTAGTTCTATGTTATTATCAAAGGTTGCTAAGCAACTAATCTGGATCATGCCTATCCCTACTTATCTATGGATTGATTATTAATTTCTGACCGATAGCCATCATTAGCGTGGGATATCAACACACAAGTAAGTACAAGTAAGCATAAGTAAGTACTTATCATGTCTTCTGATACTGTCCCCTCATTCACAAATCGTCGGAAACGCTCCCGACAGTTGAATGTGTGCACTATCTCTGTCACTCACTATAGAATAGACAAAGACAAAGCACAGAATTCGTATCCGATTCCATTCTCGACGGTTTGTAAATCATGGGGCTGGAGACGGAGACACATTTCAAGTAACTCCAAACTCAAATTACTTAAAAATTTAAATAAATTTAATCATTCAATGTAGGGGATGAAAATGCGCGGCTTTTTCTAATAAATAGAACTTACTGATCTGTCTAAAGTCCCATGATGATTCTGAAGTAACTTCTGAACCGTCTACTGCAAATTTTTCATGGAACCAAATTGAAACTTTGCTCTATCAGATAAAAAAAGAAAAGAATTATCAAAATCGGTTCACAAATTGGCGGAGCAATCGGAGAACATACATAATTATTTTTATAAAAAAATTAAACCGTCTTCAAAAAAACCACATCAAAAAAGTAAGAAATAATTCCTCACCAAATAAATAACGTAAGTACTTTGAAGTCGGGCGTGAAACATGTACAATTTTTTGTTGTTTTTGTTAAAACCCGCCCGACTTCAAAGTACTAACGTTATTTATTTGGTGAGGAATTATTTCTTACTTTTTTGATGTGGTTTTTTTGAAGACGGTTTAATTTTTTTATAAAAATAATTATTATTTCACTCTTTTTAGTGCATCGTGCAGGCAATTTACGTGTTTTCTGGTAAATAGGTATGTGATCAAACTGAAAACCTCCTTTTTCGAAGTCGGTTAAAATACCTTGAGGTATCCTCTTTTTAACAAAACAAGGAATCATCTAAATCGGTTTATAAACAAAGGAGTTATGCCTAAAGATACGTATTAAATTCACATAAAGTGGTAACGAAAACGACAGTATTTTCAAGATTTCCTGAAAACTACTGAACCGATTTCAAAATATCAAAAAATGGGACCAACTTGGAAACTAACCTGATGTAATAACGTTTGAACCATTTCAATCAGTTCAGCCGTCTTCGAGTAATCGGTGGACATACACAAAAAAAAAAAAAAAACATACATACAGACGAATAGAGAACCTCCTCCTTTTTGATTTAGAAGTCGGTTAAAAAAGCAGACGACTTGAGAACCTGCTCCTTTTTTGAAGTCGGTTAAAAAGAAAAAGTATAAATTTTCGTTCGATAGGATATCCGTAACACAAGTGCTTCAACTCCATAACTCAGATTCAAACGAATAATAAACTCCATAATTCAGATTTGTATAAAAAAATGTGAAATAATTCCCCAACTTAAGGTCACAGCAGATTATATCAACTCGGAAAAGGATCGACACCGTATCGCCTTTCGCCTCGCGGTCAACCAGGCGCCAACCTAACGTAAGCACTAAGCACGTATGACGTAACCAAACCGGTACCCCTAGAATAAGTTTGGCAAACTGTATTCGTAATCGAAAATTATCGCTCTATCTCTTTCATGTCCTTTGACTGCTTGACCGACATGAGCAGTTCATCCGATAGTTTTCGTAAACGTTGACAGTTAAATTCAACTCATACTAGGGGCACAGATTGAAACTCACTGTGGCTGAAACTTAAGGTTCACTATCCATTTGCATAAAAAAATAACCACAAAATATTTTGGCATAATGGTAATTAATTTAGACTAATGATATTTATGCATAATTTTTTTCCATAACAAATTAAGCATAATTGTCTTAATCATAAATAAAATTAGCATAATCATATTTAAGCATAAAATTTATAAGCTTAGCTTTATAAAGGCATTAAAGTATCAAACTATAATGAATTTAGTCATAATCATCTTACGCAGAATAAGTAACTCCTAAAGTAAAATTGTTAATACTCATAAAGTAATAAAATTTATGTATGTAGGTATGTTGTATTATCGCAGGGATAATGTAATTTCAGTAGAGACGTTTCTATAAACAACAAGTAGTACTGTGGTGTAAAAAAAAGTAGGTTAGAAATTTAAGGCGATCGCTTCGCTGCGCTTCGCGTGTCCTACAGGACTTTATGGCAAACTCGTTTTTTGTTTCCTTGTTTCGTTTGCCGACAGTATACTCAGTTAGGTAGAAATATAGTATGTATATTATTGTAATTATTACCCTAAGCGTTAGCGTTTTTCATTAATTTATACCTATTCAATTTTAGTAAATATACTATTAGGCGACTGTACACTATGCCTAAAAACATTGTGCAAATTATAACTATGCATAAATATATTAGGCCTAAATATAAATATTCCACAGTACATAGGTAATTATGCTGCTAAAAATCAATTATGACCAAGTATAATTATGCCAAAAAAAATATGCCAAATTCATTGTGCCAAAACATTTTAGGAATACATATAATAATATTATGTTAACGAAAGGGATACCGAAACTAAAGCTAAAGGCTTGAAATTACCTGTGAATTAAATACTTCCATCTTTAAAGCTACATTAAAGTAGCAAACAGCAATAATATAACACTTAATTACGCAGGTAGTTGAAAATTTAATTACAGCATGAAGCGGTCCATGAAGGTAATGCAATGAACTCAGACGTAATAATGCAATTATTGCCGTTTCTGTATGATGTTTTAATTGCAGTTGAAATAAAACGCGATAGTTTCAGAGAGGGAGAACTAATAGTTGATTATTAAATTTCATTTTAATTGGTAATAGGTGGAAAGTAATTGTAGAGTTGTGCAAACAGTACAGATAGTACACATTTCTAGTAGAAATTTGAAATTCGTTCGTTGCAGTGCCTTTCGAGGTGCATTTGAAAATTGGTGCTTGCATGTTTTGTTTAGATACTAAGTAACATGTAACGCAATTTGTTAATCTATATATATAAAATTCAAAGTCCTGACTGACTGACTGACTGACTGAGATATCAACGTACAGCCCAAACTGCTGAACCTAGAGACTTCAAATTTTGCACATAGATACCTTATACAGTGTAGGCATCCACTAAGAAAGGATTTTTGGAAATTCCACCTCTAAGGGGGTGAAATAAGGGATAAATGTTTGTATGAAAGTCCGTCAGTTTTGAAGTTAGGATCTTAAAATTTTGTATTTAGGCTGGCAATTGAAAATTAATATTTACCTGTGTCAGCGTTTTTGACAATTCCACCCCCAAAGGGATGTAAGGGTGAAAAGGGGATGAAATGTTGTACCTATCTGGAAAGTCCTTAATTTAATTTATTATTTAGGCTTATGGTCGGAAAGTAAAACAAATAAGGAAAAACATATTTTGTATTTTTTCGAAAATCAACCCCTTAGAGAAATTTAAATGGGATAAATAAACCTAAAAATCAATATGGATGTAGTTATTGAGGTTTTATGGGATGACGATTGCAAAAATGGCATTTATTTTGATGTTTAATACGCTGAACATGATTCAACCCCTAAAAGGTTGAAATACGGGGGCAAATTTTGAATGAAAAATCAGGGGGTAAAGTAGACATTTCAACTTGAAACTTTGTAGGCTTACTTCTTAAAACAAATAGACAACCCATTTCGTAGTTTTCCGAAAATCAAACCCAGGGGGTAAATAGGGTATTGAAACCTAAATCATCTTAAGTACCCTAAAAGTTCTTGGTACCTAAGCTACTCAAAACTAAGTTTTTGATTGTGAAACAGACACTTATTATTTACTAGCTTCCGCCCGCGACTTCGTCCGCGTGGACATTCGAAAAAATACTTAGGGGACCAATTACCAGGATAAAAATTATTCTTTGTTTTAATTTCATAAAAATCCGATCAGCCGTTTCTACGTGATAAACGCACCGTGGCAAACGTTCTGCCTCGCGCGAGGCTGCTCACTTGGTGACGGAGGACCCGCCTAATCACGTAAAAACGGCTGATCGGATTTTTATGAAATTAAAACAAAGAATACTTTTTATCCTGGTAATTGGTCCCCTAAGTATTTTTTCGAATGTCCACGCTGACGAAGTCGCGGGCGGAAGCTAGTAAAGAATGAAGAATAAAGAATTTGAAACTTGATTTATTTGGTTGGCATTTAAAAGTGATGATGTCTTCAGCTTCGTGATACCTTATGTCAATCAAATAAAAAGTAGGGTAAGCAGCCCTATTGTTGGCGTCCCTAATTTATTGGTACCCTAGAGATCTTGAATGGCAAACTAAGTGCCAATTTTGTACTATTTCACATTTAAATGCACACCAAACCTGAGTCTACAAATTTTTACCTTCCTTCTCGAGCTAGACTATCGGTTGCCCAAAATAGGGTACACCACCCTATCGATACGATAGTTTACCTTAAATATTTATTCAGCAATATCTCCTTCCGCCTTACTTCACATTCCCCTCTACAAATTCGCAAGCGGCTCATCCCGATCCAACTTCAGAGCGCATAGGGACTGTATCGAATGGGTAAAATAAATTATATGTTCGTCATACTCTTGTCCTTATCCCAATTAAATTTGATATCGGACTTATTTTTACAAAGAACTTATTTTTATTTAACTCTACTCTGTTATTCGTATTTTACCAATTATCAACATTTAAAAAGTAGATGTTCGCTTTTTAATTTATATCTTCCAGTAGGAGTGGCCTTAAAAATGTAGAACTTACACAAGCGTCTTATCCTCTAAATCATAGCAGAGAGTTTGAAATCGTATGAGTTTCCAGACCTAGTAGCACCTAACCTAACCATACTGAATTCTTGTACAGTCACCTCACGGGTAAGTTAAACCTCTTGCCAGCATTCTTAATTTAGCATATCAGACTTACTTCGGGCACACGGCTGATACACGTTTTCATTACACGGCCAAATTAAGAATGTTGTCAAGTGCCTCAACATTCCTGTGAGGTGATTATACTGAAGCTAAAATATTGCTATACATATAGTTGTTTAGAATATATTTATTAAATGACCAAATTTTCCTGATTATCTTTCCGAACTTAGCTTACCATAACGAAGACGTAGTGACGCAAAAGATGCTACGCCACTGCTGCTCTAAACTGCTCGTCTATTGTTTATAAATAAACAACGAAATATCGGTGCTAAGTTCATGGCATAAAATGTCAACAACCTGAATCAAAATGAAATTTTCTTAAATATATAAAATAGCTTCAAATTCCTCCCTACTACAGTTTCTGCATTGAAAAGGCATAAAGCATCCAATATAGAAGAAGCTAGCTACGAAATACCATACGGGCTTTAATATACTAAGCCCGACGTAGTATGGTCCGATGTTAAGAATGCCGCCACAAAACCAGCGTATTCTTCAGCGCCATATAAAAGTCATTCTTGCCCGAATACTCGTACGCTCCTTATCTTTGGGAGCGTCTCACACATCGCCCTCTCACTTTATATGTCAAACGTATGAAAGAGATGCCATGATGTTTGAGACGCCCACAAAGATGATTAGCGTTCGAGAATTCGGGTGTTAGTCTGTTGCTTTATAACGTTTGCTGAAAGACATTAAAAAATTTTATTATATTTGACATAAAAACGAAACTTGTCCCGAAAATAAAACTATTTTTTTCTTGCTATGTTAACTAGTATAACTATTTTATGATAAACGACACCATAGGATTTAACCATGTTTAAATTTGAGGCAAGACCCCGATATTTCGGCGCAGTGGCACGCGCCATCGATCACGGAGTAAGTAACTGAGCGAAGCAAATTGTGGTGGATAGTACTAAGAGCAGACGAAACGTTCTACCCTCTTAGTTTGTTCGTTTATTGCGCTTGACACACAAACCACTGTTTTGACTTATTTCATATCAATACTATATAATATTATAAAGAGGAAAGATTTGTATTTTTGTATGTAACGAATAAACTCAAAAAGTACTGGACCGATTTAGAAAATTCTTTCATCGTTAGAAAGCTACAGTCTTCCCGAGTGACATAGGCTATATTTTATCCCGATATTCCCACGGGAACGTGTACCACGCGGGTGAAACCGCGGGTGGCCGCTATCCTACTAATATTATAAATGTGAAAGTTTAGATGTTTGGATGTTTGGATGTTTAGATGTTTGAATGTTTGTTACTCAATCACGCCAAAACGGCTGAACGGATTTGGCTGAAATTTGGGACACAGATACTTTGTAGCTTGGAGAGGAACATAGGCTACTTTTAATCCCGGAAAAAGTCATATTCCTGCGGGATAACATCGTGTAGTACACGCGGGCGAAGCCGCGGGCGGAAAGCTAGTTATTAATAAAAAAGTGACTATGTTAGTTTAAAATCTTGACTTAATTAGCTTTAAATTAAATTCGTAATGCTCACTCCAATACCTTTATCCTAATAGACGCTTAGGACCATTGGTTAGTATACATCACGTTAGTCAGTTAGGATTATTCAAGTTTTATTAGAAGCAAAATTTCCTTTAAATGGAGAGAATACTATCCAAATTTTTTGAGCTAAAAACTAATCTAGATCTAACACAATATTAAACAGTCGTTTTACACCACACGTTTCGTGGCCCACCTTCAGAATGCAGGGCTCTATTCACCGCGCCAATCTCGCAGCTGAATACACCCGCGTCCAATACAGCCCTCGACACACATGACACCCTATTCACGCCTCTATGGAATGTCTATGAATAAATGAGGTGACCACTCAGGTGTGAGTCCTCTGCTTTAATTATGGCTTTAATTGAAATGAATGGCATGCGGAATATTGTAGGAATCTAAAGATACGAACTTCTATATAATAGTTATGTCTTACTAGCTTTCCGCCAGCGGCTTCGCCCTCGTGGATTACACAATTTTATACCGCGGGAATTAAAGGCATAAAAATTCCGGGATAGAAGGCATAAAAAGCATAAAAACCTCTCCAGGCTACAAAGTATCTTTGTCCCAAATTTCAGCCAAATCCGTTCAGCCATTTTGGCGTGATTGATTAACAAACGTCCATACATCTAAACATCGAAACTTTCACATTTATAATATTAGTAGGGTATTAGTAGGATAGTAGGAAGTAGGATTGGATAGGATAGTAGGATTTAAATTTTATTGTCAAGACTGAGAACTGACGACGGTAGTATCATTTCATCAACACCTGAAATACTGAGGAAGATCGAGAGTTTATATGGGCAGCTGTACTCCACGCAAAGACCGGTTGAAAGCAAGGCTAAAGATCCAAGAGCCAAGCTGTATAGTGTCGGGTAACACTATACAGAAGATATCCCAGGACGTCAGCCTGTACAAGATTAGAATGGCTCTCAAGCAGCTTAAAAACAACAAGGCGGCGCCGGCGGATGATGGCGGAATCACAACAGAGTTTCTGAGAGCGGGTGGTAAGCCGATACTTAAGGTCCTCCAGAAGCTTTTCAACTCTGTCATGTTCCAGGGCAAAACGCCAAAGGTAAGGAGCAGAAGTGATGTGATACTGTTCTTCAAGAAGGGCGATAAGACCCTCTTGAAGAACTATCGATCCATCTCGCGTCTGAAGCATATCTATAAGTTGAAAAATGGAAAATGAAGTATTTAGAAAAAATCGACCCGTCTCACAACCAGCTCCGATGGGACTCGAACCCACGATCTTTCGCTATCCGGGCGACTGCTCTAACCACTGAGCTACGGAGTCGTACGTTGTGAGACGGGTCGATTTTTTCTAAATACTTCATTTTCCATTTTTCAACCATAAAAATTGCATTGTGAATGCAAAAAAGTAAAAATTTAAAAAACTATATCTATAAATTGTTCTCGAGAGTCATTACGAATCGTCTCGCTCGCAGGTGCTTAGTGACAAATATTGAAACGACGACTCATTACGCAAAACAAGGTGGCGACGATCCATTTCAAACAAATGTCAATCTAATACCATTTGCTAACACCAGCGTGTAAACATTTAACTTCTCACTTGTCACTTATCAAGACAAGCTACTAAATGCCAAGTACTAAGCCCGTGTAAACTTTGGATACAGTTTTCTTGCTCCGGCTACTGTATCAAGTTTCGGATTTTTTGCCCGCCTGCGTTATTTTCTACGCAGCCATTTTCTGTCTATCATACTTTTGTCGCTTATTTGAACTACATTTAATATTTTTGCCACTAGATAAAATAAAATGCTTCAATATCCCTCTCCGCGGTCTATTTTTTCCACTTTTACAATTCCTGTCTGCAATACCACTTAAGTTGTATATTCAATGCAGAAATATTCCAAACCTTCCACCATACGCCTATTACGAATGTCAACAAATGTTCGTTTCATCTTTGCTTAGCCAAAATGTAAGTGGAATTTTCTGTAAATAGAGATACCACAACAAAAGGACGGAGATTATAAAACTGACATATGGGAGTTTCGTATCCATTCGTTAAGGTTACAGTCTCTTTATTTGACGCTATCTATCCCGGACCATAGAGCTGAAACTATTAATTTCATATGAATTTCAAAAGCTGAATTAACGAGGATGTTTTAGTTATGAACCCCCTTACTAAACGTGGTGCTAAATTACACCTGGAGTAAATCTGTTGTTGTCTCTGTCATCATTTTAGATAACACTAGCTTTCCGCCCGCGGCTTCACCCGCGTGGACTTCACGACGTTATCCCGCGGGAATGTGATATTTTTCCGGGATAAAAAGTAGCAGATGTTCGGCTACTAAGTATCTGTGTCCCAAGTTTCAGCCAAATCCGTTCTGCCATTTTGGCGTGATTGAGCAACAAGGATACAAACATCCAAACATCTAAACTTTCACATTTATAATATTAGTAGGATAAATGAAGTACACCACGTTTATTTTAGTAAGGGGGTAAGAGTATATTTTAAGCTTAGAACACAGTTATCTAACACCATAAGTACTTACACCGCGCTTTTTTCACGCACTATCGATGCGCATTTGTTTCGATACTGACACGCTACGCACGAAACATGTAGACCTTTACAACTTTTGCTTATAAAAATTGTCTGTATCGTTACAAACAATGGCGTGTGTAATAAACGTGCTATGCGCACCATTGTTTTAAAAAACGGTAGTTACATATTTTTCAGAGGTATTCCTCAAACCGCACCTATTTTTAAGCGCACCTAATTGAGCGCACCTAAACTATTCCACATAGCGCATCTGTTTGAGGTATTTATAATTTTGTTAGGCGTCACAAGCCTGAAGGCGGCTTGGTGTCGGCGGTATTATTTAAAAAAATCATGTCGGTGACTTGCACCCGAACGTATCACACGGCAACTTGTGGCAACATGTCGACAGCATGTCTGCGACTTGCGTACGCGCTTTTTCCCCGCCAGGCAACATTTTAGTTATAATTGGCACTGTCACTAGCTACCAAAACAGTTGCTGATTTCGTTCGTGCATCCGATAAAATTTCCTAAAATTTCCTACTTGAACGAGATGTGAAGTCACTGACTAACTAGCCTAGCCGATAGAAACGTCGACAACTCATATCGGTGAGTCAGCTGGTTTGGTGGCACGCCTCTCTGAGAGTAAAGTTGAGATGCCTACTGCATTGTTAATACCTCTACACCATTAAGAATTCTCGTACGCAAATCATCTTTGGGAGCGTCTCAAACATCATGGCATCTCTTTCATACGTTTGACATTTAAAGTGACAGGGCGATGTGTGAGACGCTCCCAAAGATAAGGAACGTACGAGTATTCGGGCATAAGTGCCTGTTTCACAATGTCTGATTAAGAGATACTTTCCAGTTTACTTGACAGTTTTGTATGTTCTATCTGTCAAGTAACAGCTAATCAGAACTTACTTAGACATTGTGAAACAGGCCCTAGACGGTGAAAACCTGAAACCGCTACAGTTGTGCTCAGAAATCTCAATTATATTACCCAAAAATTAACAAAATGTTATATGTTCGTTTACTTTTTATTACTTTATTTTTTTTTTAATTGATATGAATTATTTCTTGTGAATATGATCAATAAATTTGTATAGACAAAGTCTGAAATAAAATGTTTTTTTTTAAATTTTTATTATAAAACCCTGTCTAATTTATTCTTTCTTCTACATCCGGAATACAATGACGAGGCAATAATATACGCAATACCAAAGGAAAGAACGAAATATGAACAAAGCCTTACGCATTATAATGAGAAGATGTTTCTATTGTTACAATGTAATATAATATTTTTATTACCCATCTTGTACTACACGATTTATTTTTAAATTAGTTCTATTGTTATATTCAATAAAATTAAATGACAATCGTTTGAGGAATACTTTGTATTGCGGAGGTAAGAAATGGGAGTTCAATTTGATCCGTAACTTGAATTAAAAGGAGAAATACCTACCTACTTGACTTGGATCATTTTTTAACCTTCGACTGGAAGAAGAGGGGTGTAATAAGTTCGATGTCGTTTCTATGTATCTTTGTTTCTGACTGTGGCTTGCTGTGGCATTGTAGCTCCTGAGCTAACGGACATCTATTTGCAGTCAGGGGTCAATATATATAATTAGGGGTTATCAGATAATAATTCTTTTAATTTCTCACACTAAAACCATAAAAAGGATTCCGAGTAAAGATTCATGCCGAATCTTTTCAACAATACTGCCCCGGTTTTTTTCATTTTGGGTTTTCTTCCCACCGCCCATCTCTATAATAAATTACATTATTCTGTTCTTATGCCCGGATACTCGTACGTTACTTATCTTTGGGAGCGTCTCACACATCGCCCTGTCACTTTAAATGTCAAACGTATGAAAGAGATGCCATGATGTTTGAGACGCTCCTAAAGATGATTTGCGTACGAAAATTCGGGGGTTAGTCAGTTAGCCCAAAAGCCGAGTTATTGCACTTATCGTAAGGACGGCAGAATAAAGGTCCGTTGGTAGCAATATTTACTAGGTACATTAATCATTTGGAATTACAAATAAGTTTATTTTTAACTAGTAGGTCCCTCGGTTTTACCCGCGTGGTACCTGTACCCGCATTAATATCAGGATAAAATATAGCCTATGTCACTCAGGAAAAATGTGGCTTTTTAATAGAGAAAGAATATTAAAAAATCAGTCAAGTAGTTTTTGATATTATCCATCACAAACATACGACGAAACAAAAAATCTAATCTTTCCTTTCTTTAGCACCAAACTTATTTACTATTACATTTCTAAAAAGTTATTGCTGTATGCTTTGATGTGTTTTCTTATTTTTCTGTACAAAGATGCAAAAGCCTATTCTAATCAGTGAATTTCCAGAGAAAAATACAGTGCAACGTACGCTTATTCTAAGTTATTTCGCGCTAGACTGATCACAAAGGAGCAACTTGACGAAATTAAGCTAAATTTAGTCTTATCGTGAGCTTTTTTTGCAGACAAGTTTCTATTTCAGACTTTGGATTAAATTTGTACATCAATATGTAAATAACCATATTTAGTAGAACCTTTGTGAGTAATCTAACTTTTGGGTTTCAGAAAACTAGTTTTTTTCTAAGATGATTTGTCTTTTTAACCGACTTCAATATTCATAAAAGGAGGAGGTTATACGTTTCACTCTGTATGATTTTTTTCGATGTATGTTGACCGATCGCTCCGCCAATTATGGATCGATTTTCATACTTAATACTTTTTTATTCAAAAGTTTGGCTTATTTAAATGTTTGGCTTCGTCTACACTGTCAGGATACTTTTGCTATGCTTATCATGGGATTGGTGACAAGCGTTTAATTGAATGCGTGGTGACATTGAAATTTATGGTGATTCATTCAATAACTAATTACACGAGTCAATCAATACGAATAATAGTTATAATAATAAAGCACTTTATTACACAAATGAACACAGTCATATTACATACACACAACAAACAAGAGAAAAATACAAACAAGTGCACAAAAAGTGACGTTATTGCTACCTAGCAATTTTTTCCAGCCAACCTTAAGTAAAGAAGTAATAATATTCACAGGACAAAGAGGGGTATTGAAGGGATAGTGAGCCATGGGTGTACAAAGACTGTGTAAAAACGCTAAAAAACGCGTCCTGACTTGATCGCTGAAAGATTTAAGAGTGCGAGCCTTTGAGTATTCCACAATCAAATAGCATGCACAGAGAATGAATACTTACATGAAATACAGATAAATTACAGCCAAACCAGGAATTCTCCAGTTTTAACATTAAATTTGTAATTTGTTTTTATCCCAAATCAAAAAAACATATATTTATCATATTACCGTTACGTCCGTGTTGCCTAAGCTGATCAACAATGTTATACAAAACCTAAACATTCGTATTTGTAATCTGTTCAGCAAAAATGGTTTGTTTGGGCAAATAGCCGAGTTCACATTCGCATCTGCTTGTATTGACGGTACAGATTATATCGCACCTTCGTGTTACCATTGTTGCGTTTATCTTTTTTTTTATACTGGCTACCGCTTGCGACATCATCAGCGCAGCTGGTTTTTAGGTCGTGATCAGGGACCGGAAAACCCCTGTTTTTGATTAAGCTTATTATTAGGGAAACCTTGTTAAAGGGTAACCGTATTATAGGGTTACCCTATCGATAGTGTAAGACTCAAGAAAGGGTAACCCTTTCGAATTAACTTAACTTCTTTCCAATGGGCTTACCGTATCGAAAGGGTTTTGAATTAAGCACTTACCACATAATTGGGTTACCCTATTGTCTCTTGCATCGCATCAATGGTCTCCTGTCTCTTTTCCGCGCATTCTGCATACCGTATCTCGGCGTCCGTCTCGGTTATAATTATGTTGTGTTGTGTGTTGTGGATACTAATAATTTTTAAAGCGCATTTGTTTTTTTTTTGTGGTATATCTATCTATACTAATATTATTAGGAGGAAAGATTTGTATTTTTGTATGTAACGAATAAACTCAAAAAGTACTGGACCGATATAGAAAATTCTTTCACCGTTAGAAAGCTACAGTCTTCCCGAGTGACAGGCTATATTTTATCCCGATATTCCCACGGGAACGGGTACTACGCGGGTGAAACCGCGGGCGGCCGTTAGTTATGTATAAAGTAAAGTCCCGTGGACTAAAATAGGTAAGTACCATATTAGAAAAGCTCAAATTAGGGATGTGATTTTTTTTTCTTGTGATTAATCAAAAGATGATAATATAAGTTTTCTAATAAACTATTTTTATTTTTTTTGCAATAATTCAAAAGTTATATCAAAATAAAAATTAGTATTTGAATCGAACCGAAGACACGCCAAAACAGCTCCCGAACACACTTAAGCACGTATTACGTCATAATGTTAACTTTCACTCATTGCAGTACCTGTGAAGCATCGGCGGGGGCATCGAGGCACCCGACATGCCAACTAAATGCTGCCTTATTTCTATAGAAATAAGGTCTCTATTTTCCACTGCCAATCGGCAACCGCTATATTTCAGAGGCTCGGACAACTGACAGACACACAGACAAAAACTTCAAGTTTTAGCTTACTTCGCCATCACCACGTGAAGGTAGCTTTTATGATTTTTTATTTTGGGGGCCGATTTTGATGAAACACGGTTTTTAGTATTATTTTGACAAGAAAACAACAACGCACTTTTAAAAATAAAAAAATCCAAGATGGCGGCCAACTTTTTGTTTGTGGGCTGATTTCGATGAAACTCGGTTTTTGGTACTATTTCGTCAAGAAAATAGCAACGCAAAGTCAAAAATGATAAAAAAACCAAGATGGCGGCCAAATTTTTTGTTTGTTGGCCGATTTCAATGAAACTCGATTTCTAGTACTATTTTGACAAGAAAACAGCAACGCAATGTTAAAAATATAAAAAAATCCAAGATGGCGGCCAACTTTTTTGTTTGTGGGCCGATTTTGATGAAACTCAATTTCTAGTACTATTTTGAAAAGAAAACAACAACGCACATTTAAAAAAAAAAGTCCAAGATGGCGGCCAACTTCTTTGTTTGTGGGCCGATTTTGATGAAACTCGATTTCTAGTACAATTTTGACAAGAAAACAACAACGCACTGTTAAAAATAAAAAAATCCAAGATGGCGGCCAACTTTTTTGTTTGTAGGCTGATTTCGATGAAACACGGTTTTTGGTACTATTTCGTCAAGAAAAGAGTAACGCAATGTTAAAAAAAAAATCAAGATGGCAGCAAATTTTTTTGTTTGTGGGCCGATTTTGATGAAACTCGAAGTCTCGTACTATTTTGACAAGAAAACAGCAACGCAATGTTAAAAATATTAAAAAATCCAAGATGGCGGCCAACTTTTTTTGTTTTTGGGCCGATTTCAATGAAACTCGAAGTCTAGTACTATTTTGACAAGAAAACAGCAACGCAATGTTAAAAATATAAAAAATCCAAGATGGCGGCCAACTTTTTTGTTTGTGGGCCGATTTTGATGAAACTCGATTTCTAGTACTATTTTGACAAGAAAACAACAACGCACTTTTTAAAATAAAAATAATCCAAGATGGCGGCCAACTTTTTTGTTTGTGGGCCGATTTTGATGAAACTCGAAGTCTAGTACTATTTTGACAAGAAAACAGCAACGCTCTTTTAAAAATAAAAAAGTTCAAGATGGCGGCCAACTTTTTTGTTTGTGGGTCGATTTTTATGAAACTTGGTTTTTGGTACTATTTTGACAAGAAAACAGCAACGTAATGTTAAAAAATAATTTATTGACGAAATAGTACCAAAAACCGAATTTCATCGAAATCAGCCTACAAACAAAAAAGTTGGCCGCCATCTTGGATATTTTAATATTTTTAACATTGCGTTGCTGTTTTCTTGTCAAAATAGTACTAGACTTCGGGTTTCATCAAAATTGGCCCACAAACAAAAAAATTTGCTGCCATCTTGAATTTTTATTTTTTTTAACATTGCGTTACTCTTTTCTTGACGAAATAGTACCAAAACCGAGTTTCATCGAAATCAGCCCAGCCCACAAACAAAAAAGTTGGCCGCCAACTTGGATTTTTTATATTTTTAACAGTGCGTTGTTGTTTTCTTGTCAAAAGAGTACTAGAAATCGAGTTTCATCAAAATCGGCCGACAAGAAAAAAAGGTGGCCGCCATCTTGGATTTTGTTTTTTTTTTTACATTGCGTTACTCTTTTCTTGACGAAATAGTACCAAAAACTGAGTTTCATCGAAATCAGCCCAGCCCACAAACAAAAAAGTTGGCTTTTAACAGTGCGTTGTTGTTTTCTCGTCAAAAAAGTACTAGAAATCGAGTTTTATCAAACTTGGCCGACAAGAAAAAAAGGTGGCCGCCATCTTGGATTTTAATTTTTTTAACATTGCGTTACTCTTTTCTAGACGAAATAGTACCAAAAACCAAGTTTCATCAAAATCAGCCCACAAACAAAAAAGTTGGCCGCCATCTTGGATATTTTATATTTTTAACAGTGCGTTGTTGTTTTCTTGTCAAAATAGTACTAGAAATCGAGTTTCATCAAAATCGGCCTACAAACAAAAGAGTTGGCCGCCATCTTGGATTTTGTTTTTTTTTAACATTGCGTTACTCTTTTCTTGACGAAATAGTACCAAAAACCGAGTTTCATCGAAATCAGCCCACAAACAAAAAAGTTGGCCGCCATCTTGGATTTTTTATATTTTTAACAGTGCGTTGTTGTTTTCTTGTCAAAATAGTACTAGAAATCAAGTTTGATCAAAATCGGCCCACAAACAAAAAAGTTGGCCGCCATCTTGGATTTTGATTTTTTTTTAACATTGCGTTACTCTTTTCTTGACGAAATAGTACAAAAAACCGAGTTTCATCGAAATCAGCCCACAAACAAAAAAGTTGGCCGCCATCTTGGATTTTTTTTTATTTTTAACAGTGCTTTGTTGTTTTCTTGTCAAAATAGTACTAGAAATCAAGTTTCATCAAAATCGGCCCATAAACAAAAAAGTTGGCCGCCATCTTGGATTTTTTATTTTTTTAACATTGCGTTACTCTTTTCTTGACGAAATAGTACCAAAAACCGAGTTTCATCGAAATCAGCCCACAAACAAAAAAGTTGACCGCCATCTTGGTTTATATTTTTTTTTAACATTGTGTTACAGTTCTCTTGTAAAAATAGTACTAAAAATCGAGTTTCATCAAAATCTGCCCACAAACAAAAAAGTTGGCCGCCATCTTGGTTTTTTTTTTACTTTGACGACATTTGACGACTTCCGTGGCCGAGTGGTGTACGCAACGGTTTTCAAGGTGCCGCTATCTCTAGAGGTCCCGGGTTCGATCCTCGGTCGGCAAAATATTGAAAACGAACTTTTCAAATAATCAAATTTCTAGCGCGTACCTTTTTAATAACAAATAAGTTTCGATTTATCGGTGTTAAAAAATGCCCATTTTTAAAAATTTATTACTCGGTAACCAAGTGGAATTGAAACACGGGAGTTCTACTCTTGCATTTGTAAAGCTTAACTCTTTCCAATTATTGAAAAAAAGGGGATGTCCGATTTTAAGGGTTTTGGAAACACCGTGCATGGCCACCAAAGTCCACCAAAATCGCTGTATCGAACTGTTTTTTTTTCATGACAGATAATGAATTTCCTAACAATTTTTATATGAAAAAACTGACAAATGCGCAGTTATTGAAAAAAAAACTAGTTTTTTTGTATGAAAAAATATTAGTTTGCGTCGAGATTGCATCACATGTTAAAGAAGGCTAAATACTATTAGTACCTACGTAGATTAACAAAAATAGGCCAATCCAAAAAATTAAGTGATTTTTTATTTCATTTTGATAATTTTTGTTTCAAATGACTAATAACGTTGCAGGCCTCACTCCTCAGAAGCCATAGCCAGTTAAATTTATATGAAAAACGTTTCTACAAAGTAGCATTATATCAAATATTACTTTTTTTATAAAGCTATTTTATAAAGCTTACTATTTCTCACGCTAGAGTTATTGTACAATATTTAAATTTATAAGTTTTTATAGGTACCTACTTCGAGTCTTGTATTGTAACTATACATTATTAACTTAAAATGTAGCCATATTGTTGAGTTTACAATAACTTATTATAATTTGTTAAAATTTTGTATTTTACTAGACCTAAGCAAATTGTAAACTTGTTCATGGATCTGTAATAAATAAAAAATAAATAAAAAAAAAAAGCTACTAGCTGCTCGATCGGCGAAATTTGTACCGCCTTATCGACAGCACGCCACCTACCGGGTCCAATTGTAAATCTAAATCCTGAAGCCTAAAGCCTGAAGACACAAAAAAATTCATTGAAATCGAAACTGTTTAAGAGGACTTCAGTTACATACACACGCACAGAAGAGTTATATATATATATATAAAAAATTCACTGCTTACAAATAATTAAAAACGATCGTCAGTAACAAAAACAAACAAACACGTGTAAGTAATGTAGCGGTCATATTAAACAAGTTCCTTCCTTCCGTTTTTAAATGCCGGCGCCGCGGCCACTCGGATAAACAATAGCGAGCGGCGGCGACCGACGGATCACGCGAAAATGACCTTTAGCGTGAACGACGCATGATTCGTTATTATCTGACGTAGCGAAGATTTTGTCGATGCCGCGATCACACTTGAAATTGTTATACAATAATAAGTCTAATGTAGTGCGCGCAGAAGTTTAAATTGCTTTGACGCTTCAAAACCCTGTCGCAGGGTAAGACTTAAAAGGGTTTTTCGTTTATGGTAAGCGCTTACCCGAATTAACTTGATTCATTTGGTTACCCTGTCAATACGGTAAGTCGATGATATGCTTATCAATTTGAAAGGGTTTGTAGAAACAAGTCTTTAAAATACCCTATAAAAACCCGGGTTAGGGTAAGCGGTTCCGGTCCCTGGTCGTGATCCCACTTCTGATGTAAAAATTAACTTAAGGGAATAATAAAAGTATTAAATTGAAATAAAATTTAACATGTTCTCACCGTGGGTGGGAGACCTGGAGTCCTGAAATACAGGAGTGTCCTAGTTTAGACTCCAGTCCATCCAAATAATATAAGTACGCTTAGTACTAGAATTAAATTAGAACTATGTACCTACATAATACTTATGTATATTTGGTGGAAATAAATCATTTTTTCATTTTCATTTCATTTTCATTTTCAAAGTGTCAATTAACACCAACTATTTACTTCAGCACACAATATTATAATTCATTATGCACAAATTAAACTTTTGGTATTATTTTAGAACTCATGTTTATTATTTTCTTAAGGGGCCCGTGGCGCAGCGTGCTCAGTCTGCGATCGTTGAGCAATGGATCCCGGGATGGGTGATCAAAAATTATTAACTCTAGCTCCTTCGGGCTTCGAAAGGCACATGAAACCGTTGGTCCCGGCTGCATTTGCAGTCGTCAATACCCACTAATTCGTATTGGGCCCATATATTCAACATCTGGGCGTGTTGAGGTTAGTGATGATGATGATGATGATGAAATGAAATAAAAAAAGAAATAAAATTTATTTGCCTAAACATGGTTACAGTTATACGAGTAGGTGATAAAGATTTACTAAAATCAAAAAGATTACAAGATTTGAACATTCAAACAATGACATTACTTATGTCAAATTTATTCATTTACTTTAAAACGTTTAAGAAATCAGCCAATCGCGAGTCGAACTCACTCATGAAGGGTTCTGTACCCACTATTACATTTATATTGTTTTTAAAGACCTATCTATAGACAACACACGAATAGGGTGGATAAAAAAAATAGTTTCAGTTCCATGTCTGAGGATGGGAGCCCCCCCCCCCCCCATAATTTTTATTTTTATCATTTTCTTATAAAAATTTGTGGTTTAAAGAATAGATCTACCTACCAAGTTTCAACTGTTTAGTCTTATAGTTTTGGAACAAAGTGGCTGTGACATACGGATGGACAGACAGACGGACAAACAGATAGACAGACATGACGAATCTACAAGGGTTCCGTTTTTTGCCATGTGGCTACGGAATCCTAAAAACAAGACTCTTACTATTATTGGATTTTTTATTTTTCCATTTTTAGCACGTTTAAAAAGTAGCCGGATGAAGCCCCTTAGTGTACTTTTGCAGTTCCATTCTTGTTCCCATAAAAAAATAGTAGGTCATTTAAACACACACTCACACCACACACATACACACACCCAAATGCACATTTTTACTAATTTCCTAAGTTTTAAGTTAGGTAAGCATCATTGTGATTATAATTATGTTGCTTGTCCATAAGAAGGTGGGCGCTAATAACTGTGACACAGTCTTTGACTTCTACAGTTATATTAACGTATTATATGTTTCTGTACCTGTCATGATTATAAAAAAAAAAAAAAAAATATATTACAAAATAATGCCGAGAACCAATGGTAGGGGCTAGTAAAATCCCCTCAGTCAATAGCAATACGACGCGTGATCTTCTTACCAAGGTCCGTAGACACAAAAGCTTAGAGAAACCTCCCATGCTAAGGACTACAAAATATCTATTTGTTGGTATTTATTATACAGAAATAGGTATTTATTTAATTTAATTTATGTAAATAAATAAATATAAATATCTCATAACATCACACACATTGATCTGATTCGGAAATAATAGTACCACTTGAGTTAAGGATATCAGAAACTACGAAGGTGTTACAAATAAATATAAATAATGCCCAGACACGCAACAAACACAAATGCTCTGACAGCGAAAGGTCGTGCGTTCGAGTCTCATCGGAGCTAGTTGTGAGACGGGTCGATTTATTCTAATACTCTCTCTCTCTCATTTCCAATTATCATATTTGCTTTAACAATGCAATTTTTGTTATTAAAAATAATAAAAATTGCATTGTGAATTCAAAATGTTAGAATAATAAAAAAACGATCATAAACGGTTGCCTCAACGACAATTTATCGTGCCGGCTATTTATAGTAGGACAGTAAAATGACAAGCCGCAATTTCAGACTCATCTCTGTAATTAAAGAAGTTGCTACTTTTCTAGTTAAAAGTTTATCTTAGAAATTCTACTTCACAAAACTTTGCATTGATATTGTTAAATACGAAGTTCAACAAAAGGGAACCTTTAAATAAATTAATTCCATTAGCAAGATTATAACTGCTTTATCATTAAATATAATTTCCATACAGACACCATCAAAATTTACATCTTGATAAATTTATTAACAGTTTCAGATATTAATGAAATAGCACTTAGTCAACGGTAACTTTTGAGAAAGTGTTTTGTAGTGTCACAGTTAATATTAACGTATTGCAGTATGCAACTTTGCTATTGTCTTGGAAAAGATAGAGAGACAGAATCGCAAGTCAATATTATAGGCAGAGGATTATTTTATTTTGTTTTTAAATAAAATAAATACAAAAGAATTCACATACATTTCAGAACATGGTATACCTAAGTTTTTAAAAAATTTGCATATTCTCAAGTGTTTGAGAGCGAAAACACATGTAAGCGGCGCGGTGCGGCCACGCTAAATTCAAACGCGAATTATACAACGCTGGTTTCAGCGTTGCCCGTTACTGAAATTGGCGTTACGTATGTGACGCGCCGCGGATTTCCGCGGTGCACCGCCAAAATTTTCGTCAAATTAACGCAGGTGAAACTGTTAGTTAGCTAGTTAAATTATAACTTATAGGGTGTTAGTTTTCGTTACAAGCTAAAAATCCTCAGAAAGTAAGGAGGCCACAGCATTTTCTCTTGCTGACCTTGCTGTACATACAAAAGCGCCACCATTATTAGATAAGCTGAATTATCTGTCCCGGTAACAGCTCATTACAGGCAGTATTTAGGTGGTAAAAGTCCGACATAACCCTTACAGCCGGCTGTAAGGGTATCCATGAGGATTCATTGCCTCCTTCCAGCGTTGTCCAAAGGACGTGCGATTATTTCAATAGGAAATTGTCAGACGTTCGACGCAAAAAAAACAACGGGTTCCACTCCGTGAGTGCCGGCGAGAAGTGAAAACTTGAATATTAACGTTGTGCATTTTTGATTTAGAAAATATACAGAGATGAATTAGATGCGTTGATAAAGAGCTCCCTAGACTTATTTACAAAAAAAGGAATTTAACAAAAAAAAATAGAAAGTACGGACTGGATTTGAGCCGAGGTCTTCTAATGCCCGAATTCTCGAACGCTAATCATCTTTGGGAGCGTCTCAAACGTCATGTCATCTCTTTCATACGTTTGACATTTAAAGTGACGGCGATGTTTTTGGACGCTCCCAAAGATAAGTAGCGTACGGGTATTCGGGCATATGCTATTACAACTTTGGAAACTGTGGCGAAATTTGCCTTCGTATTCTAATGACATTTTAACAGTGGTCACGTGTCCGATCTGACGACCTGACGGTCTCGTGACCCCTGACGCGAGTTTAACATTCTTTACCCATCCAACGCACGGGTTCCTCGTGGAACAACCGTTGGTCCCACAACGCCGCTGAAGAAGTTTTCACTTCAAAAAAAAAACACTACTCTGTACTGCATCTCTCTCACCTGTGGCATGGTCTATACACCATTTATTTCGTCTGATAAACGACGACTCGTCAAGAGACTTTAGCGTCTATCAAAGTAATCGTTTGGCCATTATTCGAACAATTCGGAGCTCCTATCATCGCCCATTTCAATTGGTCTCTGCATTTCGTGAAAGATAAATGACAACCTTTATGACTAAATGAAGTATGAAGGTGAATTATTGAAGGTTCACTAAGATAAATGGCAATAAACAAAGGAGTGAGTGTAAAATTGTTTTATGAAGTCGCGGGTATAGAAAAAACGTAATATCCCTTATTCCTCGTAGATTACCAAGTTTGATAACTGGCTTTCTACAAGGAAAAATAATTCTTCCTAGCTTACCCGGTTTTCAAATGGGAATTTTTTTTCCTAGTAGAAAACCGTAATTTTATCTAGTTTTCTACGAAGATTTTTTTTTCTTCTTAGCATACCTAGTTATCAGAGGAGAATTTTTTGTCCTCGTAGAAAGCTGAATATGATGATAAAGCCCTTTGAGCTTAACAACTAGCGTCTATGATCCAAAGCTCTGTCTAAAGGCCTTGGCTTAAAAAAGGTGACTGAGATGTCATTATGATATTGTTTAAGTGATACTCAGAGACCCAATTACATTAACTTTGAACGACGAACTATTTAAGGCCTAATGTTAATATTGAGGACATTTTGTGAGAAATTATTGTATGATAGCTTGGTAATTTTTGCGGTCGATATAATGCATTAATTGATAGTTTAAAAGCTTAACTAAAATAATTTTAAAGATAAAACGGCAGTCATTTAGGTTTGCTTATATGGCTCTTTTTCATTGGACATATTAAATGGTATTAAAAAACTCCTAATGATACTTCACTCGGCAGTGGCTCTGTAGTGACACCAAACCACCAATTACATTTGACTACTTGGATAGACCATAATGGCCTTATGTATATTTAGACTTGGCTTAAAACCTATTCTGTCACTATTATTTACTACAGTGCAGACAGTGACAGCATCAGTTTTAAACAAGACTTAACCGTACAGTGCTACAATATTTTCTGTTCCGGTGGTGAAACTACCGTGTTTTTTTTAATGTCATTTTGCTGTCAAGTTGATGTCCAACCATAGCGCTGCTGGCGGCTGATGTTCTTAGAAATCAGGGCCGGTTAAATTGCTATAAAAAAGAGAAAAACGTACGTAGCGCCGCTGTCACCGGAACAGAAAAGGTTGTGGCACTGTAAGCACACTTTTGATCACGTGTAGCAAGGCAGTTAGCCTTTTTGTTCAAAATAAGTGCGATACTATCCTTGGTTTTCCAGATTGACGTTCAAGTGTCTAGAAACGGTCACTTAGAAAACTGCTCCACTTTGTTACCAAAGCAAACACTGGCAAGGTCTTTATAGTGCGAAATATAATATGACGGAGCTGTAAACTAAGGAAGCGAGAGTTTAAAAAGTTCTTGTTAGGTATGTACCTTTAAGTTTATATAAATACTAGCTTTCTTTTCGCATCACTTTTGCAAATATGTTCTCGGGGTAAGAAATAGACTATATTCTTAATTATTTTACCATAATTTATATAAGTGTCAAATTTCATCCGGATCTGTTCAGCCATTTTCCTGTGTTTGAGTGACAAATACTATACAAACTTACGTCCTAATTTTCTTCAAACAAATGCAAAGTTAGATCGATTAAGCAAAGTTAGGAAACTTATATTTTCAATTTTCTTAAAATTATTTTCAAGGTTATGATATGTTAGTAAAATAGGTTAGTAAGATTATTACTAGTTTGTGATTATGTTATGGATGTATGGAATTTTGTTACTTTTTCACGCAAAAACTACTGAACGGATCTTGATGGAATTTGAAAAAGACATAGATTAAAGGCTGGAATAACACATAGAATACTTTTTATGCCGATATTCCTACGGGAACGGGAACCACGCGGGTGATACCGCGGGCAGCCGCTAGTATTATATAATATTAGATACTCAAACGGATACTTTTTCACGTGAAAATTTAATAGCTTAATGATTCAGGAAAATGAAACCTTGAAAGTCAATTTTATTCACCGTCCAATTAATTAAATTTCGCCGAATCAGCTTCGCCGAATCACTTTCCAGAATAAATCAATTTAAATAATGACAAACATTAAATATATTTCGACTTTAAATAAAAAAAATAAAAAAATAAAAATAAAAAAAAAATGTTTATTTCTTTACCATGGGTTACAAATTATTAACTAGGGTGGATTCCCTCTTTTGAGTGTTTAACACCTGTACCAGAAGGAACCGCTCTTCCTTAGCAAACTTTTATTTCTTATGGTAAGGTCACTTTATAACTAAAGGTTATACATACATATTTTGTTTTAAATTATTTTATGTGAAAGCATGCATAAACGTGTGTATGTATGTGTGTGTGTGTGTGTGTGTGTGTGTGTGTGTGTGTGTGTGTGTGAGGGAGTGTGTGTGTGTGTGAGGGAGTGTGAGTGTTTTCTTAAATACATACAGGGTAATAATTTGAGTTTTAATGTACATAGTTTAGGGACTGAATTTTAGTAGGGCCTCAGTTTCGTTGTAGTCCAAAGTTTTAAGCCATACCGTTAACTTAAGCTTGCATTCCCGGATAGTTAATGGGTAAATATTTAAAACTTTGTTGATGCGATTATAGATGATGGATGCTATGTGAAGATACTGATTTCTTGCAAAGCTTGTGTTAGTACGCTGAACCGAAGCTACAGTGTCTTTTCTTCTTCGGCTAGTAATGCAAGGATTGTATGGCAGTGATGCGTGCTTCTTTGTTACAGCATGTAAAATGAATAATTTTCTTATTGTAAGCAAATCTGAGAGAGTGTAAAGCAGCTCAGTTGAGAAATCACGTTTTTTAAAATACATAACCTTAATTAAGGTTCTTTGAGCTCTTTCGACTTCCAAAAATTTTGTTTTTAGCGCACTTCCCCACACTCGCACGCAGTATATCACAACCGATTGGGCCAAAGCAACATATATTTGTCGTAGCATTTCTTTAGTGGCCACATGGCGTAGTGCTTTGAAAATCCATATCAGCCTCCGCAGCCTGGTTGAGACAAGGTCAATGTGAGAGTACCATGAGAGTCTTTGGTCCAGCATAATGCCAAGATATTTTATATTACTTACCCTGGTGATTGATGGGCATTTACAGCTGTTGCATTGACTGTGCAGGCAGAAGCTGTTATGGATTCTAAGGTCATAGTTAGTAAGCGGCTGCGTACGATTATGTATGGAGAAGCACATGTAGTTAGTTTTGGCTGTGTTTAGCGTCAGTAGGTTATTATTTAGCCACTCAGCAATCATAGCAAGTCCAAGCTCTGCTGTGGACCTGACACCATCCCAACTGTCGGCAGAAAATACCACCGCTGTATCGTCTGCGTATGAAAGTATGCTGGCATTTTCAATATGCATGTTGCATAGGTCATTTATGTAAATGAGGAAGAGAGTGGGGCCCAGAACGCTCCCTTGCGGTACGCCGTAGGCCACACCCGCCTCCCCACTCACATAACCACCTATCTTTACTTTTTGTGTCCTACCACTCAAGTAATCCTTTAGTAACTGCAGTGGCGTTCCCCTGATTAATACTCTCTCTAGCTTTTGGACAAGAATGGAGATGGAGACGGTGTCAAAAGCTTTCTTCAGGTCTAAGAAAACCGTTAGACATTTGCGTTTTTTGTCTAGATTTTCTGTGACTATAGATGTCAGCGATTCAATGGCATCAGCAGTCGATTTACCGGCTCTAAAACCATATTGTGAGTCCGACAAGATGTTATTTTTCTCCAGATAGCTCAACAGTCTTTTATTTAAGAGCTTTTCAATGATTTTTGAAATTGCCGGTAAAACAGAAATTGGCCTATAATTGTTCACGTCATCTCCATCTCCACTCTTGTACACTGGTGTAATTAGGGCCTCTTTAAATTGCTTTAGAAATACTCCTTGTGAGAAGCAGAGGTTGACAAGGTGGGTGACAACCGGGACAACCACGTCTTTCGCCAGTTTGAGAAAGCTGGTTGGAATGTTGTCAGATCCCGGAGCACTATTTGATTTTAGGCTAGTCAGAACTGCATTAACCTCATCATCGTCAGCATCTAGAAGTACAAAAGAAGAGGACTGCAATGGAGAGGGGGGACTGTAAATTAGATTAGAAGTATTAGTTCGAGGTACGGCATCAGCTAGATTTTTTCCTATATTACTTAGGTATTCATTTACATAATTAACAGATTCATTGGGAGTTTGTTTTAAATTAAGTAATTTTTTATTGTCAGATTTGGGAGGTTTTAAATTTGTTATAGTGGATATCGCATTCCAGTAGCTTTTGGGATTACCTTTTGAGTTGTTAAGGAGTTGTCTATCATAATTTCGTTTTAGTTTTTTTATAAGATTATTACAATAGTTTCGATATCGTCTAAAGGTGACTCTCAATATGTCATCGTTTGGATTAGACCGGAGCTTGTACTGTAATTTGTTTCTGTGTCGAATGCATCTTAAAATTCCAGGTGTTATCCATGGTTTGATGACTCGGTCCTTTTTAGAGACACGAATTTGTTTGGTGTTTTCTTCTAATGATTCATTTATTTTGCTAACTAATCTTTGAGCCACAGCCAATGGATCAGAACAGAAGATCAGTTCAGATAAATTTTTCTCTTTCAATGCAAGAGGTGCATTATCAATGTCTATTTTTAGTTTGGTATTATTAGATTTAGTTCTTTTATAAGAATGTGTCATCTGTAGCAGAACCATGGAGTGATCCGTGATAGAAGTGTTTAAGACAGCTACCTGTGCAGTGAATTTAGACCTGTCAAAATGCAGCATAATGTGGTCCAAACAGCTATTTTCTCTTGTAGGTATATTGTGGCCCATCATAATACCGTGCGTTGCTAACATATTAAGGTAACTAGATCTATTTTTGTATTCGAAACTTTGCTCGTTTTCACGCAAAATGGTATTTATATTTATATCACCAGACAGGACAATATTTTTATATGATTTTAATGATTTTAAGTAGGTGTCGAGTGTATTTATAAATCCCTCAGCGTTCGTATTTGATGGTGATCTGTATAAGGCTAGTATTATAGTATCGCTGACCCGTATCTGCAAACATGTTGCATCTTGTATAATTACTTCTTTCACATAAGCTGATAAATTATTTTTAACATATACTACGACGCCATCGGCTTTATTTAAGTAACATGTAGTGGAAAACGACACATAATTAAACAGCGAGGGGATCGGTTTAGTTTTGTTGAGCCAACATTCTGTTAACACTATTATATCTGGGGGGTATTTTAATTGAGCGAGAGTAACTAACAGATCGTTAAAATTACACAGTATGCTTCTAATATTTTGGGACACAAGTACCAGATCTTTTTCCTTAATTTTAAAAAGATTTACTACCTGTTCAACATCACACTTCGTACTGTAAGCAAATTCAATTTCGTCTACTGTATGAACACTATTTGTTAAATTATTCATATTTGTTTAGTTTTGTCATTAGTTTTCGCTGTTGTTTCTCAAATAAGCTCTATTCTCGCTCAAATAAGCTCTTGGAGCAAGTCATTTGGTCTGACTGTTAACCCAGCCAAGACGCAGTGTATTATCATCGGCAGTCCTCATTTTGTTTCGAGGATCGATTTTAACCAGCTTCCGGCAGTTTCCTTGGATGGTACTATTATTCCTTATTCAAGTTCTGTTAAAAATCTAGGTGTTATCTTTGATCAGCATATGTCTTGGAGACCTCATATTGAGGAAACTAGGAAAAAGATATTTGCAGCATATGGCTCACTTAACCGGCTTCGTAACTTTTTGCCGACCAGTACTAAAATCACTCTGTCACAATCGCTTTTGCTGTCTATCTTGGACTACGCTGATGTCTGCTTTACTGACCTGTCGGAGGGGTTACTTGATAAGTTGGAGCGTCTGCAGAACGTTGCCATCAGGTTTATATTTAATCTTCGTAAATATGACCATGTGTCTCACTTCCGTAGCAAACTCCAATGGCTCCCAATTCGCCGGCGCAGGGACTTACACACACTTAAACTTCTCTATTCTATCCTTTTCATGCCTACTTCCCCTCCTTATCTTAAAGACTGCTTCTCCTTTCACTCTTCATCTACGTCATGTACTTTGCGTTCCTCATCTAACCTCACCCTTGAAATTCCACGTCATTCTTCCGACTTTTTTTCCTACTCTTTCTCTGTCCATGCTGTCCGTTTGTGGAACGCGCTTCCTGAAGGTATCAGAAAGGCTCAGACTCTAAAATCCTTTGGAGATCAAGTTAGAAGTCATTTCCTCTCCCTTACTCATTAAAGTTTATGTATTAACTTATTTTTTTCTATTTGTCATTCTAGACTTATTCTATCCTTTTTATGCACCCTCTCCCCTCTGTTCTTTTGATTTATTTTTTTCTTTCGCCCAAGGTTGCCTGGAAGAGATTGCTATTTAGCAATAAGGCCGCCTGTTGTCTGTTTTCTCATAACTATGTCTCTTTGTGTTATTGTTTCTTTCTTTGTGTGCAATAAAGCTTTTTTTTATTATTTATTTATTTATTTATTGTTTATCATCATTAACAGGTAAGCGCATAGCAAGTAGCCATAAGTATAAGAGTAGTTGTGTGTTAGATTTGTGTATGTAATAATGTTTTTGTATCTCATATTTTATGTAGTGAAGTATATAAAATAAAAAATGTGTAAGTGATTTGGTATAAACGCTGCCGGCCCCAATATGAATTTTGCATGAGTATATAATTAAGTGTATAGTTATGTTTGTGTATGTAATCATATGTAGGTATGGATGTAGGAGACTATGTGGTTTAACGTAATAGTTTGTGTGTAGGTGTGAACTGTAAAATATTAAGTTTATGTGTGATCGCTTAAATGTTACATTATAAGCTGCGAGAAGCAAAAACAAAAAGATTACTATTTTAAAATATACAAAATTAAAGAAAATATAATTTAAAAATGGATTCTTATATTTAATTAAATAAACTAAGTTTACAAAAACTGTGCTAACAATTAAATTTGATATGTTTCCTAAACTAGTCCTGTTGATATAAGTGCAAAGGATAGATAGCAACAAAGCAAACAATATAAATAGATTACTTACGAAAACTAGTCAATCAGTCTGCATAAGGTAGTGTACCTGTGCTTCGGATTTTAATAAAATAATTGGAGAGTCGTCGGTTTTGCGGACGTATACTTTTCCATACGCAGTCCAGCAGTGTTTATAAGATGTTGACTTAACTAGGTCCCTACCTAAAAAGTGCAGGCGAGAACCTTTAGCTGTAAGTTGCTCCGACACGAATATAGGGGTGTCTTCTTGGTCGCGGTAGCCCAGGTGTTTTGCGCATAATTTTGATTTAGTTTTTATGTTAAAAGCCTTGCACAATTTTAACACATTGGTTTTAACTAAGGTTGAGGTCATTTCCACTATGATTGGTGGTTTTTTGTCTGTCTTCTTTCCATAAACCCGATATATATCTTTGATATCGGAGATATTCAAATTTCCACCGATAGATACAGACAACTTCATGACCATGTCTATTAGGTCTTCCTTTGTCTCCTTAGTTTTTTTAGGAACATTTTTTATCTCGAAGTTACTTTTACGGCTAGTCATTTGCAGGCTTTCAATTTTGTCTTCGAGTACGGTTATGTATTCCCGATTTTCTTTATATTTTATTTCCAAGTCCATAATCCTGTTTGATAATTCAATGTTTTGTGACGTAAGTAAAGCAATAGAAGTTTCGATATTAGTATTTGTTTGCTCGATTTTTTGCAGGGTCGGTGAAATATTTTTGAACTCTTGTTGCTGAGAAGTACTTATTGACCGGATCATATCTTTTATTTCTGATTTAAACGCCTCAAAGTCGCTCATTGTCACGCTCCTACAGCTTCGCTCGCGACTAAAAACATAGTTAGGCGGAGTCGTATCATCGTACGTCTGATCGTGAGCGACCTCCGGATCACAAACAGACATATCGGCCTCTTGACTCATTGTACCAGGCTTTTATGACCGCGCGGAGGTTAAAATACGCAGAATAGTTATTTTTTACACTCTGTTGTAGCACGATAGGGCGAAAGTTTGCATGCAGGAGCTGCGCATACGCCGTCGTTTGAGACAACTTAAGTAAAGAAGCGTAGGTTTCGCTCGCTCTTGTGACGGTGAACGGAGCCTCGACTCGGCGCAACACGACGCAGACGCTCCAGCGAAACACCGTAGGTCTCGTTCCCTCACGTACGTAGTGGACAGCGCTGAGACGCCGCGCTTGGAGTAGTGGCAGCCGTAGTTTCGAGACTATGTTCAATCTTTTCTCTCTCGCTATTGCGTCGCCCGCAGCAAATGAGTAAGAAAGTAATTCACAGCACTTACAGATTCTGTTGCGCCTTAGTCCGTGCACACATATGAACGCAGTAGGTACACAACTTGTGTTGGTTGACGCGACACGCACGGTCAGGTTACTTCCTTGCTTCTATGCAATCCTATTTTATGCGATGAATTAACGTAACTGAAATTTTGGATTTTATTTAATACTGAAACTGACACAGACCAGTGGACACGTTCGCACTAGGTGCGGTCCGAGGGGGAAGAGAATGATTTAAGACATGAAATTTTAATCTAATTGTAAACTCTCATTCAAAGTAGTTTGTATAAATGCGAGAGTAATAATATTTATTTTCAAATACTCTGAATTAATTAGCTTGATAATAAATTTAACCTGTAAATAGCTTTATTTCAAAAATAAGAATGCAAATTCCTCAAAAAATTATAAACTATATACTTAAGTTAAACAGGTAACTTATGAAAAATATTTCTTCAACGTTTTAGCTTGAAAATAATTTTAACCTATAAATAGCTTTACTCCAACATTTAAAATTCCTCTAAAGTTAAAGTAAATGGGTAACTTTATGAAAAATATTTCTTCAACGTAGACATAAGACTCGCTATGCTAATGCTGTCTTCAAAATTGCTAACACTTTCAAGTCTCATAAAGCTGTTAAAGCTCAGCTCTCAATAAAACAAGTATGCAGATGAAATATATAGGCGCATATTATCCTGCAAAATTAAATTAGGTTCGCAGTAGCTCATAAAGGCAGTGAACGCTGAAATATGGTTCTGCCTGAGTGGCTGAACGACCTCTTTACGTAGCCGGTTATTCTTCAAGATGATGGAGTATTTTAGAGCCAGATTTTAAGAGTTTTTGGTGTTAAAAGCAAATACAATAATCTTAGAATAGTCGCATTGTCTTTTGATCGTATTTATTGACATAAAACGTAAAGAGACTGTAGTGAAAATTCCCAGTGAATCAATATCATCATCAGCTTGGTGCACAGACCTTCCTTGTGGATGGATAACTAGAATGGGCCATGACCCACCACCCGGGCCCAAAGTGGAATGTTGGGTATTAACGACTGCAAAAGCAGCCGGGACCAACGGCTTAACCTGTCTTCCGAAGCACGGAGGAGCTCAAGAATAAATTCTTGGTCACCTATCCCGTGAACGACCATTGCGAAAGTTGCTTAACCTCAACTATCGCAGGCCGAGCAAGCTTAACCACTGCGCCACGAGCTCCTCATTAATTAATATATCTGTGTTCATCTGATATCCATGGAAATAGTTTTGAGTATAAAGAAAAAAGGTTTGAACGATACTATAGTAACACACCAAATAAAATGGGGACAGCTTGAAAGAAAGTTAAGAAACATCACGGGGAGCTTATAAATCATTGAGAAAATGATATACAAAAACTTTGAATCAAGAATCAAGAATTTATTTGCTAGAATGCGGTACATTATTATACTATGTCATGCGGTTTAGGCAAGTACTTGGTTATTAGTATATTAACAAAATTCACAGGAAAGAATTTCTTCGTGTTTAATATTGCTTGGTACTTCCCTGCTCGATTGAATCAGAAATGATGAGATCCGCAGGAGAATAAAACAACCGACATCGCTCGAAGGATTGCACCATTGAAGTGGCAGTGGGCGGGACACATATAGCGCGGAGAACCGATGACCGTTGGGGCGGAAAGGCTCTCGAATGGCAACCGCGTACCGGACGATATTCCGTGGGCAGGTCTCTCCTACAAGGTGGACCGACGATCTGGTCAAGGTTGTGGAGATCCTTGGGGTAGGCCTATGCCCAGCAGTGGGCGTCGTTCGGCTGACATGATAATGATGATGATGATGATGAATGCTGTGTTTCAGCATAAGCAGAACGGCCTCAAACCAATTCAAAGTCTTTTTTATATCAAACAGCTTCTCAAACATTAGTACACTTCAAGTCACGAACAGAATTCGTCTACAATAGATTTAAGTCGCCGTTCCACTGTTACGCAAGGAGAAGATACGTATTTTGAATTAAAAAAAAACTAGTGGTTGCTCTCGGTTTTACCCGTGTGACACCCGAATAAAATATAGTCTTTGTCACTCTGGAAGAATGCAGCTTTCTACTGGTGAAAGAATTTTCAAAATTGTTTTAATACTTTTTGAGTTTAATCGTTACAAAAAAAAATACAAATCTTTTCTCTCTATAATAGGTATTGGAGATAAGCAACCCGGCCAGATTTCGGACAGGTGCAAATGTAAGTGTATCATAAACTATAACCCTTTTATTTTGTTCTTGTTCCGCATTAAATCCGTGGTGAAGTTTGAAATATCTTTGCGTTCAGACAATGGGAAGCATTTTTTTTGGCTTATACTAAGGATTGATTTATATGACAACGTAGTCAGTGATGACATTCCTTGACGCATTGTCTGCCAGAATATCTTATACATTCACGCTTTTCAGGATTCAAGATTCAAAACCATTTATTCATTTTAGGCTGATACAACACTTGTGAACGTCAAAGAAGCTACGCCATCGGATCGCAAATCCTACGGCGCGGGAGGCCTTAAAATTATAAAGAGAAGAACCGGCAAGAAACTCGTCAAGGGCGTCTTTTTATTAAGTCTTTTTATTTATCGTCTTGCTTTTTATTCGGGCGTATTTTTTCCTCCCTGTCTTATTTTATACAGAGTCATCAAATTGAAATTTTGCTTCACACATACTGCGTGCATTCATTGGTAACACGACACATCTTCGTTTATTTGTCTGATGACGTCATCACTCATGCTGCGCACGCTATGCGGCATAAGTATTCGGCATTGCGGCCATAATATAATAACAGGGCCATGTAACAGACAACAACGAAAGTGTTTAAGGACTTCTGAAGGATATTAAGTAAAAGCTTTTATCTACACTTATGTTATAATATTCGAATTATGAACTCATGCCTAAACGTATATAATGATGCACTTTATGCCGTAGTCAACTTCAAAAAATAAAACTGTTTAATAATGGTCATTATGATACAACCGGATACAGCTTTCACTCATTATAGTACACTAATTCTTCTTAATTTCACAATCTCCATGGCAACCGTAGGTTTTACCGGCCCTGACTTCCAACTCTTTCAAGCCCTTCTTTAGCCGGCAACAATAAGAAAAAGCTTTTAAATTAGAATTTTGAATTTAAAAGGTACAGACCGTATAGACCTATCCTATCAGTGGGGTTTGGCGCCAATCCACAGTTTATAATTAATATTTTTTTGCTTAATTTTTTAAATTTATGATAAATGTAATGAGTGTAGATAAAGTAGTGTATGAGACTGCACATAACTCGGTATTAATACACTCGTGGAAACTCCCACTCGTGTTTTAACACCCCTCATTATGCAACAGTCACATAAACTACTATTGCTGTACATAATTTTTATTTGAGTTATTTTATTTTTGTGTAGTCTATGATCGTGATTCGTTTAAATGCTGCATGTATCTTTGTAAATTTATATCATTATTCAAGTTGTTTCGCACCAGTGGGACATCACCATTAACCAGAGTCCTAGCAACACATTTGAGAGCCTTGACTAATGAGTCTGTCAAAACGATATTTCGTTTTGTGGGTAATTTGTCTTTCGCAGTAATTATGGTTTCGAAACGACAATGCCAATGTTGATTCGTCTCATGCAAAGTTGAATAAATAATTTTCTTATGGCAAGTAATAAATCCGTTTCTTATTCATATTAAAAATGCGAATGTAACTCTGCATGTTACGTTTTAACAATGAACTAGTTTTAACAAAATTTGCCATAGAGATTGCATCTTAAAATCTTATTATTTTGTTGGAATATGATGAGAAACATTCATTTAAAAAGTTAATAATTTGAAAACAAACAATAATTTTTCATCATCATAATTATCATAATAATGATTTATATTTTATGTGTCTTCGAAAATATAATTATGCTATTATTACTTTACATTCCTGTGGCGCAGTGACCTTCGATCAACCAGCGACAATAAGTAGATTTTGACCTCTGAAAACTCTGAAACAAAGAATTATTACACAATTTTAATACAAGGTTAACCTAATAATACCTAAAACATTGTATCCAAGTAATTTATGCAAATTCCTCGTCACAAAAAAACCAACACTTTGTAATAAGAAGGGAAATGTTCAATGAGATTAAGGTTAATCTGCAAGCAAATTACCTGACACTGGCTAGGGCTGCCACTGATCTTACTATAGCTGTGAATTAATAAATAAATAAAAAACAATATATAAATGCAGGATCTTTATCTTTTATGTATAATTTCCCATTGGAACGGGAACCGTGACCGATGAAACCCTGGGGCACAGCTAGTTCATAATAATTTTCGGCCGCGGCTCAGCCTGCGTTCAACATGTTTTCCTGTAGGAATTAGACTTGTACCCGGAGTAAAAAGTAGCCTATATAATATAGCCTATGGCAATCTCTGTGACAAACTCTCTTTCTTTCTTTTCTTTTTTAAACTTTATTTAGATCCGTTCAGCTGTTTCGCCGTGACTAAGGTTGTATTAATTATGCAAACTTAAGCATCGAATGAAAGTTTCGAAAAATTATTAGTAAGACTTGCTTTTATTGTACTCGCAGCTTTGCCAGCACAAACTGCACGATGATTTCTGTAAAAATTAGATATTTTCAAAGTTAAAAAGTAGCCTTTATGCTATTTTTACCCGACTACGGCAAAGCAAAAAAAAGGAGGGTTATGAGTTTGACCGGTATGTATGTATGTATGTATGTTTGTATGTATGTTCATCTGTTCCCACATAAGTTCTAAACTGCTGATCATATATTCACAATTGAGGTATCGTTGGAAGCGTCTTGATTGTCTGCTGGTTATAGGCTATGTCACGTCACATGAAATTGAATACGGCGCCCTCTAGACGACATAAAGTTGTGAACTAAAAAAACTTTTTTCTAAGAAGAATATCGTGTTTGGTATCAAATGAAAGCTCTTGGTGAGCTCGTTACAAAAATATATATTTTATTAGTTGTTGCTTGCGGCTTTGCTTGCATAAATCGAATTTTGACTTTATCACGAAATTCATCATCATCATATCGCCGAACGACGCCCACTGCTGGGTATAGGCCTCCCCCAAGGAACTCCACAACAATCGATCATACGCTGCCCGCATCCAGCGGCTTCTCGCAACTTTGACCAGATCGTCGGTCCACCTTGTAGGGGGCCTGCCCAACCGGAACCGGTACGCGATCGCTATTCAAGAACCTTTCCGCCCCAACGGCCATCGTTTCTCTGCGCTATCTGTTCCGCCCACTGCCACTTCAACAGTACAATCCTTCGAGCGATGTTGGTGGTTTTAGTTTGCCTGTGGATCTCATCGTTTCTGATTCGATCAAGCAAGGTAATACCAAGCATCGCTCTCTCCATTGCTCGCTAGGTGACTTTGAGCCTTCTTTTGAGACCCATAGTAAAATACCACGTCTCACTTCCATAGGTCAGTAAGCCAGTAATGACTGGCAACACACACTGGTCAAAGACTTTCGTCTTGAGACATGGAGGTATTTCGGACGCGAATATATGCCGGAGCTTCCCGAACACCCGAGCTGAATTCGTCGAGAGATCTCTTTCTCGGAGTTGGACTTACTAACTGGACCGAAGTGGTCAACAACTTCGAGCGTAATGTTCCCAACGACTGGAGCGGGTGAAACATGGGTATTGGATATGATTTTCGCCTTATCCATGTTCATCTTTAGACCCGCTCTTTGAGAAGCATTACTGAGATCTTCGAGCATTAAGTTCAGGTCTTCCAAGGTCTCAGCCATAAGAACTACATCATCGGCAAACCGTATGTGTGTTAGGTGCTCGCCATTGATGTTGATGCCGCATCCTTTCCAATCAAGAAGCTTAAAAATATCCTCCAACGCAGTTGTGAACAGTTTCGGACAGATGACGACGTCTCCCTGTCTCACACCTCGCTGTAGTTGGATATTATTACAGCTCTGGTTCTGTAATCGGATTGACATGGTGGCGTTTTGGTATAAGTACCTGAGCACATAGATGTACCTGTGGTCTCCTTGGCACCTCTGGAGAGACTGCAGCATCGCCCAGCTCTCAATAGTATCAAAGGCTTTCTCGTAGCCCACGAACGCCTAGCAAAGTGGCAAGTTGTACTCTTCGGTTTTCTGTATAACTAGCCGCAGCATATGAATGTGGTCTTTGGTGCTATTAGCCTTTCCAGAACCCGGCTTGTTCGGGACGTTGGAAGTCGTCGAACATTTTATAGATAGCTCAGAAACGTGATGGGTCTGTGGTTCTTCAAAAGAGTCCTATCACCCTTCTTGAAAAACGCTTCTGCCCCATGCCTTTGGCGTTTTGCCCTCGAGGATGATTGAATTGAAAAGCTTTAAGTATCAGCTTTCCGCCCGCTCTCAGAAGCCCGCCCGCCGCCTTGTTGTTTTTAAGCTGCTTGAGAGCCATTGTTTTAAATTTGAGCCGGTATTGGTCGGAGCGTGGATTTTTGCCATAATCGCCACGCTTAGCCTGCCAAGTGTTGGCGATCGCAGTATGTCCTGCTGTTCGCGAAGCCTATTGGGCTTGGCGGGAGGGCTAAGCGTGGCGAGAGACAGACCTTGTCTGACTGAGTCCAACATACCGTTAGCGGTATACGAAAAGACTGTATTTGCCCTCACTATAAACAAAGAAATATAAAAAATATGTCCTGCTGTTACATGGAGACGCTGCTGCCCCTCTCTTGATGGCAGTTTTCCCTCTGTCACCTCTTACGACACCCTCGAGAAGAAAGGGGGTAGTGCTATTATTTTTATGTGCCGGCACTACACAGCGCAAAATTATGACCCCAAAATAAAGTAAATAAAAATTAAGTTCAAAAACTAAAACCCGACTACTGAAAAATCACTCTTTAAAAGTATGAAACAAGAAAATATTCTCATCTGAAATTGCCGTGGTCGTATGCCCACGACTATATAATATAACAAAACAATATTTTCATTCTGGGGAAAAGTGGCATACGACCACGGCAATTTCAGATGAGAATATTTTCTTGTTTCATACTTTTAAAGAGTGATTTTTCAGTAGTCGGGTTTTAGTTTTTGAACTTAATTTTTATAGGCTTTCGTCTATTTCTGTGCCAAATTACCTCTAGACCCGTTCAGCCATTTTGCTGTGATGTTTCGATGTAACAAAGATCCTTGATCCAAACTTTCACTTTCATAATAATTGAAAGATGTTTTTAAGTAATTTTTTTATATAAGCTTATGTTCAGCAGCTAGTCACATAAGCAGCACAATGCGTTTGCTGCTTTGAGCAGCAGAAAATTACTTTGATCACCACCAACGACTTTGTTTTTAAAAAAAATATTATATAGACATTGCGAAGGCATTTGAATTTTATTTATCACTAGACTTCCGCTCAATTAAACAATAATTGCATTATGTTAGGTGACAACCCTAAACTATTTCACCGGACGTAAGTTCAAGGCACCGACTGATCAGAACTTTGCCAATCAGACGTCGGCTGCATTTACATTGTTACTTGTTATCTGCGATTGCTATCGGATAGGAACTGTGTACCTTGTTAGTTTTAATATAATCATTATCAGCCTTTGTAATGTCTCCACTGTTGGGGCAGAGGCCGTTGTGACGTGGCCTGACGATGCTTCCTTGCGTTCGCGTTTAAGTATTAAATATTAATTGCCTTCCTTCTTACTCGCGCTAACTATGTTAAGGTCATTTTGCAACTCGATGACTATGTATGAAATCAGGAAGAAAAACAACAGCTTTTTACGAGTTTCTTGCCAGTTCTTCTCGTTCCAAGGTCCCGCTGTAGGGATTACAAACCATTGGCGTGGCGTAGCCTCCTTTGTTATTCACAAGAGCTGGGTGCCTACCATCAACTCTTATTGCGGTTTTGTTTAGGAACCTAAACTGATCTGCTTCGCTTATTCGTACCACGACAGCTTAATATCAATGACAGCGATTCAGTGATCATTCAATGACATTTCACAGCCGCTGAGCTGTCATCAACTCTTATTTGACGTATAACTTGGCCAAGCTAACATGTCACCTGCAGGTTATACCCGTCCCTTTCACTCTCCTGGCATGACAGAATCGAGTGAAAGAGACGGGTAGATGAAATAAGGACACAAATCGTTCGGTCATTCACATTTAGCAATTCATTTGCGATCCAGTTTTTAGAAGGTCATGGTACGAAAGAAAGCAATTCATTTTAGGAACCTATTCTGCATCGCGCTATTTTTGAATCGCTGTCTTAAAGTTGATGGTATGCACCCTGTACTACAGGGTGCCTACCATCAACTATAAGAAAGCGATTCAAAACTGGTCCATTCCAGAATATGCCTTGTTTAAGTAGAAATGCCTTCGCAACCCCAAGATAAAACAGCTATTAAATTAAGATTTTAAATTATATACATACTATCTTTACCATCACAATTTTTCCTGTAATTACAAAATATCACTCGCAAAAGCTCGCCTTTTTACCAAATTAACTTTAATCTGTATTCTGAAAGCACGGTTCCTTAATGACAAAGCTTTAAGTAGAAAATAGCTCTTAATACAAAGATAATACTATAACAATGACATTACTCAAATACATCAAAGTAATTATTCTCTAAAAGCTACAGTAGGTACCTACACTCTTCATATTTACACTAGAAAAACCACCTTTATTACTAGCGAAATAAAGTCGCTCTCAAGGTCAACCTGTAAAGATTTTTGTGGGGTCTTTTGTACCCCAAGCTATTTCACGTTGCGTGTACAAAAAATAGGAAAATGACGATGCATTACCTCGCTAATTCAATCTTCTCGTGACGAGTGGTTCAGAGAAGCAGGGAGTATTTTTATTTCATCTACCTAGTTCCTGGAACAATATTAACGGAAGCATTTTGATGGAATGGATAAGGAAGGCACAGTAATCGTGTCTAACAAGAAACTAGTGGGATCTATTTCTTCGTCTTGTCTTTTCTTTTTAATTTTGTTTGACGTTACGAATCGACAAAAGGTAACTGTTTAAATACTCGTAAATGAAAAGTGAAATAAACTTGGTTTATTTAATCACATGTTTAATTTTAGAAGGGTTAAGTCTCGGTTAAGTAGACATGGCGTGTTATTATTGTTTTTAAATACAATAATATAGAGTCTCTACCGGGGATAAGTTTTCCGTAGCTCAATTGAAAGAGACGTGGAAAGAACGTCCAAGTAATAGGTCTTTACCTATGAAATTGCCGTTTTGTATGGAGATTTCTGTAATATTTTTTTTTCCATACTAACGTTTTTGTTATTATTTAACGACTAATATTAAGTAAATTTACAAAATTTTACACACGTATTTATGGACATTTTAACTACTAAATGACACATTCGTTAAGAGAAACATTTTTTTTTTCACTAAGTTACTACTAATAAAGTACGAAATTCTGGAAACAAAAATAGTCGTAACTTTCGGAATAAGTTTTTTCTATGTAAATAATCAAATATCGTGGTTATTAAATTATCAAAAGTTGCTCGATACGGTCTTAATGTAACGCAATATTAAAGAAATTATATATTTCTAATATTATAAAAGTTGTTAAGTTTTATGTACAAAAGAAAAAAACGGCAATTTCATATGTAAAGACCTATTATTACTGGTTTGAGTCCCGCCCTAACTAATCTATACTATAATAAAGGTAAATACTATAATGTAGGGATGCCAAGAGACGCTTCTTTCACGATTCCCTGACAGATCGTAACCCGGCGGATGTGTGGAGATTTCTGCGCTCTGTCGGCGTATCTAAATCCTCCTCTTCCCTTCCTATTACTACTGACCTAAACGCCTTAAATAGACATCTCTCTCTCCCCCCAGTCAGTTTAGATCTTAATATCAAAGTAGCCACATTAGAGCAACTGTCCTCCCTTTCCCGACCTGACTGCACCTCCTTTGACCTTTCTCCTGTCTCAGAGAGTGACGTCAAAAGTGCCCTCTTAGCTATCTCGTCTGAATCCATTGGTGAGGATAACGTATGCTCGAGAATGTTTATTCCCATTTTGTCAATTCTTCTTCCTTTCATCACCGCAATATTTAATGCATCACTCACTACAAAGTCTTTCCCTAAGATCTGGAAATTGGCTCACATAATTCCGTTACCCAAAATTCCTAATCCAACTCTACCTTGCCATTTTCGTCCCATCTCCATCTTACCATTTTTATCCAAAGTTCTCTAGCATATTGTTCATAAACAGCTGTCCTCTTTCCTTCTTGCCAACAGGCTCTTGAATAAATACCAATCTGGTTTCCGTCCTGGTCACAGCACCGCCATATTGCTTTACTAAATATCTCGGATGACTTACGCTGGGCTATGGAACGAGAAGAACTCTCACAGCCTTATTACAAAAAAATGCTTTAAAACTGGTTTAAACTGAGACTAATAAATCTACGATTGTTACCGTACTAAAGTTAGTGCGGGTTCAAAATGTGTCCTTATTACAAATCGTAGACTAACGGAGGACAAGATAAAACCATTTTAAACCGTGGTTTATTTAATAAACAAATATTAAAAACAAAAATTATCATTCATTCATTCTTTTACACAGACTCCGTTCAATATAACTCGATCTAGCTAACATCACACCGGCAGGTTATACCCGTCTCTTTCGTTCGATTCTGCCATGCCCGGAGAGTGAGAGAGACGGGTATAACCTGCATGCGTTATGTTAGCTCGACAGAGTTATACGACATTTCGTTTCTCTAAGCGTTGATATGAACTTCACACTTTGGATGCATACATAACTTTAAAACAATAACGAAACAAATGGAAACAAACCATATCACTGTTCTTTCTCTTAGTTTTAATCCCTTGAACGAGCACAAGTAATACTCTTAGCAAGTTTTATAATGATTAATCGGAATACTTTTTAACTAACCTGCATGAAACGGAACGGCTACGTGGCGCGACTCGACTTGACTTGACACGACACGATGAGTAGGATGACGGCCAAATCAAATGATACGTTTTGTAATTTGTTTATGTTACGTTAGTCGTTAGTTCACATTTTACGTTACAAAAACTTTGTTGTTGAGCATACGATGCAAATAATAAAGAAACAACTTGTTCTCTATATTAATAGTGTACTGTTTTGTGTGGTGGAACCGAAGAAAAAGAGGGGTGAACATTGGAGTTCTGAAGAAAAAGTTAGTGAAAACATCGTTTATTGCATTAGTACCTGCCTACCTACCTATGAAATGCAGTGCTATTTATAACTTCTATTTTGATTAACGTGGATTTTCTTTTATTTTAGGATTCGGAAGTATTACGACAGCTGATTTCTCAGTCAGCTCTATCCAAAGATATTATAATATAACAAGATTGTGCACTATGAAAATAAAAGCAATGTCAATTCGATTCTATGCGGTTACAATAAGGTTTACTTTCGTATGACATTACGATAAACGGAAAAACGAGCCGAGCGAGAGGCTCCTAAATAGGATTGCATCCCTGTCTACTGGGCTGCCACCCTGAAAAATTTTTGGTTGTAGTAGAACTTAATTAAAATACATATTTCCTGTTCTCGAGAATTTTCAAAATATTAATTAATTAAAAGGAATGTTAAGCTGATAATAATAAAGTCTATATCATTTGTATTATTTAAAACCATGAAAAACTACTTGTTTAATGTAAGAGTCGGTGTTATGGTAGTTTTAATTATAATAAATTTGCAACACTTTGCGTCTGGACAATTTTAATAAAAATAAAAACATCATCAATATGGCGACGGCAAATTAGTTTATGTGTGTAAAGTTAGTGTGTGGATCTTAATTATCATTTTAAAATTACGTTTAAATCAATAAAAATGGTTCTCACTTGATGTGTGAAAGGATGCAAAAGCGCATCATATAAACGTAGCGGTGTATCTTTTCATAGGTAAGTATTTAGCCAAAGTTTTTCATTTCGTTTGTAATCTATAGACTGGAATTTACTTTCTTATTAATTTTCATTGTTTCAGATTTCCTAAAGATGAAGAAATTAAAAAAGGTTGGCTTAACGTCATACCTGAAAAAATTACACAATACTCAGCAGAAGAAGAAAAAGAAGAACTTTATCAGAAAAAAGGCATGAAACAGAACTTATTAAATGTATTATAAAATCTGTATTTTAATTAAAGGTTAAAAAAGTAGGTAGGTACGCAAAAAACGAATCTTTAAATTAATTGCACACAAAGCCTCCATGCGTCAAAAGATCCGAAAGATAATTTTGTTTAGCAATGTATAGTCTAATTAATAAACAGATTTTCATTACTGTACATGGACTTTTTATTTCTATCCATTTTAGCAATATACGCCTATCAGAAATACAGACATACATTTCATATAAGTACCTACATACAGGTCAAACTGACAACCTCCTTTTTTGAAGTCGGTTCAAAAGTAAGTATGCTTATAAAGCATATGTGTATGTGTCGATTGTCACATTATTGCCTCATATGTGATGCAAAGTACCCTCTATGCTTTGCCTCGCGGAGTCCTCATCTTAACTAATATTATAAATAGAAAGTGAGTTCGGATGTTTAAATGTATGTTTGTTTTAGCTACAAGAGCTCCCTAGGCTAGGAAGCGTGGTGTTCGAATCCTACGTGAGCCAAGTCTGGTTAACTATAAATTGTCCTCGAAAAAACCAAATCGTGTAGTCACTCACGTCTCTCTCATTAGAGAGGGATGCACACCATAATAGGGCTATCTCGCTCGGCTCGGCTGTAGCTCATGAGTGCGCAATCTTGTTATATTATAATATCTTTGGCTCTATCATAATACTAAATATCTTAGAAGACAAATCCAATAAAACATCCATTAATTTAATGAAAACAAAAGAGTGGAAGAACATGTCAGTCAAGTAAGTGCACTTAAACCTTATACTTATTGGACACTCCGACCATTGCTTTTACCAGTGTCTAAGAAAGCACAAATAAAATTGTTTCTGAAATAGTATTTTTAATAATGATGCTTACTTTTTTAGATTTAATGAGATAACTGGCCTGTCTGCTCACAGAAGGGAGCTAGCAACGACGAGAGGTGGTGGAAAACCACCATGACCTTCTGCAGAAGACATGCAAATAATGGCGATCGCTCCTCATGACATTGTCAATGAAGTAAACAACTATGAAAGTGATGCAATGGTAAATAAAATTGCTTGTTTATGCCAATGCACTGTGCAATCATTCTATCATTCATAACAGAAAACATTTGATTTTTTACTCATTTTAGATTCCAATGACTACAAATACAAAAGATGTGTTTGTTGACCCTAAACCTGGCTAGTTACGAAGTGCCTAACTGAAGAAACAACATTCATTACTGATAAAAATTCAGAACAAATTTTTATGGGGTGCAAGGTAAACAGTGTATGATAAAACTACAATCCAATACACTTCCATTTAGTAAATTTTTAATTTTGTTTAATTTTAATTCAGGAATAAACTACTACTAACTAGATATCATTTAATAATATTTGGGTCAAGTGCTTTAAAGTACCTAATTCATCTCTTACAAGTATAAAAAACAAAGACTAAACGTCTAATTTTGTGCTTACTTTTATTTAAAATTAATTAGTTAATTAAAAGGTATAAATGACATCCTTCTACAATAGTTCAAATGTCCTTGTGTACTACAATATCCTAATCCTAACTAATATTATATATGGGAACCATGCGGGTGAAACCGTGGGTGGAAGCTAGTTTTATAATAAAACTAGCGGATCCTCGATCCTCTACCCGCGTGGTATCCGTTCCCATGGGCATATCGTCTTCTAAATCGATCCAGTCGGTAGTTAGTTCCTGGGATTAGCCTGTTCAACCAATCAAACAAACTCCGGCTTTTTAATATTAGTATAGACTAGCTTTCTGCCCGCGGCTTCGCCCGCGTGTTCTACATGACGTTATCCCACGGGAATGTGATATATTTTGGGGATAAAAAGTAAACTAAGTTACTCATTACATCAGCTACCTGCCAGCGATAGTCCCTTCAAAATCAGGCCAGCCGTTTCAGAGATTAGCCGGAACAAACAGACAGACACAAAAATTGAAAAAAATATTATTTTGGTAGGTATGTTTATCGTATATTATTATATAATCATAATATGCATGTAATAAAAAGCAGTTATTTTAATATTACAAACAGACACTCCAATTTTATTTATTTGTATAGATGTATATAAGTAGATTACAACAAACATGACCGTTGTGATACTGATATATAAAATTATCTTTTCAGGTACCTACTTGTTAACAAGAATGAAAATTGACAAATTAAAATTGTTATAATGTTTATTATTAATTTGAAGGACTGATATTCATAGGAAAATTTTGTATTAGTTACATACATATTAAAATTGAATATTTAAAAATGAGTTTCAATAAATTGCCTTCTAATATTTCTTCTAATATGGTTTTGTACTAAAACCATCCAAGATGCAGATCAGTCTTCAATATTCTTCTCACCAGGACACAAGTCTTCCCTCATATCTATGGCAATATTGTGGAGGACTGCAGTATCAATGTCTCCAAACATGCCTCTCAATAGGCACCGAAATTTTTGCTTCCACAAGCAAAAACACCTTTCGACAGTATTCTGAGTATGGATATGACACCTGTTGTATCTTTCCTGTTGTAGTGTAGAAGGGTTCAGCACTGGAGTAAATAAGTATGGGGTCCAGGGATAGCCACTGTCTGTCTGTCTCCTTGTAATATTCCAGAGAATGCACTAACTTCAAACCTCTGTTTTAATCTACATTCTCAGAATATTCTAAGAGTCATGTACACTGCCACACCACCTGGTAACTAAGTCCATTATTTTCAGGTCTGCATCACATCACAAACCACCTGAAAAGTAAAAGCATATTAGAACTTAACATTCTACTCTTATAACAGGTTGCCAAAATCTGTTTTAACAAGCAATAAAATGATGCAGCAACACAGCCTCTTAGAGCTGTTTTTAATAGAAATTAGTTATGTTAATCTACCTAATTAGGAGAACTTCTACCATGAGTTTTCTGTGACTTACTCGCTAGCGATGGCGTAAGACAAATGTATGAGTTCTTTGAATAACTACTAAAAGCACTGTTCAGTTTAGGCATACATTTAGTCACTAGCGAATGCATCACAATAAACTCATGGTAGGCCCGAGCAATCTCAGCTAAGAAATATTATCTATATAATGATTTATGCCTCACTTGGAAGTTATAAGATAATTAAAATATAGAAATATTTTCGTAATTTACCTGCACATTATTTGAAAAATATCTGGCCCCCATCGGCATTTATTTTCTTTATTCAGAGCACCAGAGTACCTACAGTCAATTGCACCTATGACTGTAGAATAATTCCTACTGCGCAATTCTTCCATAGTTTTCTCCTGTTCATGTAAAGTAGCAGGCATTTTTATAAATCTTCGGGACATCTGTGATAAAATTTCTGGTACTTTTTTACAAGTTTTGCTGATGACTGGTTAGATAAAGGGCGCTAACAAATCAAGTACTTCCAAATGTATGTTAAAAATAAATTTTTAATGAGAAAAACCACTGAAATAAATTGAAATCAATTGAAATACGCACGGAGCAAAATCAAAGATAAACCTCAAACGTCAAACTTAGTCCATAGATAAACTAGGGGTCTCGGCGGTTTAACTTTAGTACCATAGATAGTCCACGGACTAATGATAAACTTCATTTTGTAATAACGTTTTACTTAATCCGTGGTTTAAACTCTGTTTAATCCCTGTACTAATTTTAGTCTGCGTTTTGTAATAAGGGGGTCAGTGTTGGTTTTGTTGGACTTCAGCAACGCTTTTAACACTGTTGATTTCGATATTGTTCTTGCTTTACTTTCCTCTATAAACGTATCTACTTCTTCGCTCTCTTGGTTTGTCTCTTATCTTTGTGGACGTGCGCAGTGTGTTCGCCATGAAGACTCTATTTCCGATTGGAGTGAGCTCACTGCGGGCGTACCGCAGGGAGGTGTTCTTTCTCCACTTCTCTTCTCTATTTTCATCAATTCAGTTACTCCAGTCATCTGCTCCAACTTCCATCTCTATGCAGACGACTTGCAGCTCTACCGTCACTTTAAAATTGACGAAACGTACCAAGCGATAACGTCAATCAATGATGACCTCAGCCGTATTTCCACTTGGGCTAGGTGTTACGGACTTTTAGTTAACCCAAGCAAATCACAAGCCATCATCATCGCTAGCAGACATAGGATCAACTTAGCTGGCCAACTTCAAATACCTCCGGTGTTGCTGGATGGCATATCCATTCCCTATAGCGACACCGTTAAGAATCTGGGTTTAATCCTTGACTCTAATCTCTCTTGGACGACCCATATCGCTGACGTCAGCCGCAAAATCTACTTTTCCCTTCACTCTTTAAATCCCTTCAAAGTTTTCTCCCTTTGCCTACCAAAATCTCTATTGCCCAGTCTCTCATTCTACCTCTTCTTGATTACGCCGATGTCTGCTACTTGGACGCCACTGAACAACTTCTGAATAAACTTGAGCGCCTTCAAAACCTTGCCATTCGATTCATTTTCGGTCTACGCAAGTACGACCACGTCTCCAACTTTCGGAAGGAACTCAAGTGGCTCCCCATACGTCTGCGCAGGAATCTTAGAATTCTTTGTCTCCTTTATAACATCCTCTTCAATCCTACCTATCCTTCATACCTCCGGAATCGATTCTCCTTTTCTCATTCACCCAATTCTCCATGCAGGTCCCATCTCAAATCCCTTCTGAAGTTCCTCCCCCATCATTCTGACTTTGCTTCCTATTCCTTTTCCGTTCATGCTGTGCGTCTTTGGAATTCACTGCCGGCCGACGAGATACGAGATTGTCGCACGATATCTATGTTTAAAAAACATCTGAAAGATTATTATTTATCCTCATGTCTTTAGCACTATCCTCTCTTCTGCCGTTGTATTATTTACAGTTCTCATCTGATATATTATATATTATCTATCTATTATATATAGTTTATGTTTATGTATTAGTATATATAGCATTATCATATATATGGTTTATCTTATTTATAGTTATTTCATTTATGTTTATTTGTATGTACTAGAATTATAATATTATATTATATATATATATATATATATGTGTATATATAAATATATATATATATATATATATATATATATAATTATATGTATTCTATGTATGGTATTTGTATCACAGAGACACACAGACTGCCCCTTTCTATGTTCTTTCCTTTAACGGGCCGGCTGGTAGAAATTTCAACTTGAAATAAGCCGTGCCCCTGTACAATACTTTTCTATTTCTTTCTTTTCTGTTTTACTCTTATGTGTGTGTACTAAATATGTAAATAAATAAATAAATAAAATTAGAGTGATGAAATATGTGTATGTATGTAAGTATGTAATGAATAAACTCAAAAACTACTAAACCGATTTCGCAAATTCTTTCACTTTAAGAATGCTACATTATCCCTGATAAACATAGGCTATATTTTATCCCGATTTTCCCCACGACGATTACCACTCGGGTAAAGCCGCGAGGATCTGCAAGTATAGAATAAAATAACGAAATAAAGTATTATTATCCAACGCTTTAATAATAACAATATATAAGCAATATTTAGTTCATAAAATTTATTGATATTACTAAAGTATTTTTCCGGGAGAATCAGAACAGTCAGTAAAGTATTATTTTATCGAAACAGTTCCCCAGCAACAGGTTATTTCTATTTCATCTATAAAATTATACTTGTAGCTGTCTTTTTTCTGAGACTATGATAAAATATTGCGCGGTACGGGTCACGGTTGAAGCGACACGTGTAAAGTAAAATGGTTTATAAGGTGGTTCCTACTATGTTTTCTGTAAGTACATGTATCTGTGTCTGTCTGTACCTAATATGACATATTAGGTACACACAGACACAGATACATTGTCTAAAAAAGTGATCCTATAGGTAAATTTAATGTGGACATCGAGAACCATTCTTGCGCTTTTAGTATCTGATGACAATCTGATGAAGGTCGCGGGAAGCCGCTGAAAACGGGCAGCGCAGGACCGATCGTTGTGGAGATCCTTAGGGAGGTCAATACCCAGCCAGTGGGCGTCGTACAGCGGATGATGATTATGAAGTAGAAATACAAATAACTGAGTGAGAGAGAGTCAATTCCAGTTTAATATTTAATCCTTCAAGCCTGGGAAAATGAGACACAATAGGTTTTCCATTGTTCTCTGGCCCCATTCGGCCGGGCCGGCGGCGGCAATGGGTTAGGTTAAATAACGAGGACACTAATGCAGTGATCTGCAGTAACATTTCAATGTTAAATTCAAAATGTCCTGACATTGACCTACAATGACAAAATCACACAAAGACCCAGACGAAATAAGGCAGGCTGGTAGTAAATAATAAATCATCTTTTCTTCAACGTTCTCAAGAGTGTTTTATCTAAGAGAAGCAAACACATCATTTATGTGTATAAAGTCGTAAAGAACTTTAAGTCGTCTTACTCTGTTTTTTATTTAACATTCGTATGCGTCCACCGCGTCGAACATTAGGTTGGATGGGGCCATGAAATACCAAAAATTTTTAGGGGCCCGTGGCGCAGTGGTATACACGCTCGGGCTGCGATTGTTGAGGTTAAGAGCCATTTCGCAATTACAGCCGTGGCATTTGGCAGTTGTCTCGCTCGCACAATGCAACATTTTCATAGATTGTGGAAAACACATTGTGTTTTTTAGAAAAGCGTTTCATTATGTCCCTACAACGCAATGTTACGAATATTTTGTATAAGTTATTTTATTCATTCAATTGAGTATTGGTTAGATCTAGGAAGTCAATTTTTGAAAACTTTGAGCTCGTAGATCTAGTATTATTGCAGTATTGACAATGTTGAAATATGTTTAATAATGTATAACTAATTGCGTTGTAGGGACATAATGAAACACTTTTCTAAAAAACTCAATGTGTTTTAAATAACTTATAAAAATGTTCATTGTGCGAGCGAGACAATTGCAAAGTGCGAAATGGCTCTTAAGCAACTTTCGCAATGGTCGGTCACGGGATGGGTGACCAATTACTTTTCATCTCGAGCTTCGGAAGGCACGTTAAGCTGTTGTTCCCGGCTGCATTTGCTGTCGTTTATACTCACCAATCCGCACTGGGCCCGTTTGGTGGGTCATGGCCCATTCTCCTTGCCTATCCATAAGGAAGGTCAGTGCTCCCAGTAGGGACATTCAATGGCTGATGATGATGAATCCTTTAGAACGAATGAAGAGCTTAATCCACCTTCGAAATTGTTTGTTTCTTCTGCTTCAGCTATGTTTGTTAGTATTTTCATATTTTCACCGCTTGGACAGGACACAAGTCACACAGTCAAGACATCCTAATTAAAGGAAAAACGGAGTCATTTTCCAACCATTCAGGTCAAGGTGAAACGGTGCTACAGCTAAAAACATAAAAAATATTGCTAACTAAATTTTCATTCATTCTATGAAGTTGTATCGTAATATTTTTCCACGTATGTGATTGTAAAAAAAAAAAAAAAAATATTCATTCATTAAATTCGGCGTTTAAAAATCGCTAGCATCATAGCCCTGAAACCCGATCCGCTTTCACCTTTCCCGTCCTAAAGGATAATCGCTGATTTATGAGTGATATCGCACACGATTTAGCAGTTTACTTTTGATTTTTTTGTTCTATCGTCCTTTTTGGAGCGTGAATTGAATGTTATTCGAAGCATTTATGGGTAATAAAGAGTATCTTCATTATCAGCCGTTTATGTCCCTACTGCTGGGGTAAATGCCTTCTGAATGTTTTTTACCCATAAATTTTTCACACATGATTGTTTCTTTAGCGGCAGACTTAGATAGGATGGTATTAACTACTTAGTTGGACTTAGAACTAGTCCTACCACCAACCAAACCGAATACAGGGCTTATTACACTTGGCTAAATTCAGCATCTAATTGAGCATACATTACATGTTTTGATTGCATCACTTGCTACAAATGAGCTCAAAGAAAGCAATGTATGCTTAATTAGATGCTGAATTCAGTCAAGTGTAATAAGCCCCTTTAATATGAATGTGTGCAATTTTTTTTTATTTGATTAGTTTATTAATTTACTTTTAAATTTATGTAGATTTTGTAATAAATTTTATTTAATTTGTTATTTTCGATTAATGTAATTTTTTGTAATATTTATTTTTCATATTGTAATTTAATTTATTGTAGACCGTTTTTTTTTTTTTTTTTTTTTTTTTTTTACTATGGGTCTCATAAGAAGGCTCAAACTCACCCAGCGAGCAATGGAGAGAGCGATGCTTGGTATTTCCCTGCTCGATCGAATCAGAAATGATGAAATCCGCAGGAGAACTAAAACAACCGACATCGCTCGAAGGATTGCATCATTGAAGTGGCAGTGGGCGGGACACATAGCGCGGAGAACCGATGGCCGTTGGGGCGGAAAGGTTCTTGAATGGCGACCGCGTGCCGGACGACGTTCCGTGGGCAGGCCCCCTACAAGGTGGACCGACGATCTGGTCAAGGTCGCGGGAAGCCGCTGGATGCGGGCAGCGCAGGACCGATCGTTGTGGAGATCCTTGGGGGAGGCCTATGCCCAGCGGTGGGCGTCGTTCGGCTGACATGATGTAGACCGACAAGGTTTTTTTATGAATGCTGAACACGCCTGTCATTGGCGTACACATCAGATGTGTTATTTGCGTATGATATTTATATTGTTAATTTAATTTGTATGCTGTTGGTGTGTCATTAAAATAAAAATAAAATAAAATAAAATGAACCCTATACCCTCACAAGAAATCAAATCAGGAACTTCTGGGTCTGATACTGTTTTTTTTTTAATTTTTTTTAAGAATACCTGAAGTATATTTCAACCACAGATGCGGTCGAAGCACATCCAGAACACCATGCGACCCCAATGCGGATTGGTGGGTATTAACAACGGAAAACGCCACCAGCACGGGTAGCATGAGGAACTCTAGAAAGGTTTTGTCTATATCGAAACGTCAAAAATGACATTTCATCGTAGACAAATCAATTGGTCATAGTCAACGCCAAATTTCTTTATTCAATTTAGATTGTTCTTTAACAATACTTGAACGTCATAGAAGCTAAGCCATCGGTTCGCAAACCCTACGGCGGGAGACCTTGGAGCAGAACCGGCAAGAAACTCCAAGGGTTGTTTTTTTCTCTCTGTTTTATTTCATACAGAGTCGTCAGACCTTAACATAGTATGATTAAGGTCAGTTTCCATCACAACTACACAATGGGTTATATATTACAGTTAAGTATAGGCGAACTTATGATCATAGCGGTAAACAATTTTCAATTACTTGGGAACTCAAGTTAAAGCAATTTACTATAAGCAAAAGGAAAATTCTACTATACACTGCAAGTTGCGGCGTACATGTTTTGAATTAAACTCTAAATAAAATAATTTAAAAAAAAGAAACACATTTTAAGGCAAGCAGATAAGAGCAGACCCATTCCCACTGGCAACACCTGTTGACGCATGAACAGCCATCGCTTCGATCAACCATATTTTAGGAAACGTAACGACCCGTTCGGCTGTCTTTGAGGTAGGTAAAACTCTTCTCGAGTTCCCTATGCTACGCGTGCTGGACCACGGGCTAATCGTGCCTTTAAAGCACGAAGAAGCTCGAGATAAAACATATTTGGTCACCCATCCCTTGACCGACCATCGCGAAAGTTGCTTAGTCACCGCAATCGCTGGCTGAACTTGTTCCGAGTATATGAGTATTCTGATTGAGTAACGTCGATGTCCTTGAAGGATCCGAAGTAAGTCTATGGCGCGTGTTATGTCTTTTTTAAGGCTGTGACGGCAGTTTACTTGGCTGTGATTGTTTTTAGGGGTTTTAGACTTGTTATGCTTACGTTTTCAGGCGTTTTCATTACTTGAAGTGCTTTTATTGGTATTTCAGAGCATTCTTTGTTAAAATATAAAATCTTTTTCACGTGGTAAATGTTGAAATACAGTATATTTTGCACAGATTAACTCAGAACAGTAATGCGAAAAATCTTTAGAATTTTTAACCGACTACAAAACTAGGAATCGTTTATTAGAAGTTAACCATCTTTGACCTTAAACAATGGTTATTTTTGAAAACGAAGTATAAGAAAAAACAGACCCGTCTTACAACTAGCTCCGATGGGACTCAAACCCACGACCTTTCACTGTCCGGGCGAATGCTCTAACCACTGAGCTACGGAGTCGTTACGAGAAGCGTCGAATTTCTCCAATACCTCTTACGCGCTGTATAGCCAGCATTTTTTTCATCAATGTGAAGATATACTACCCGCACACATGAAAGAGATACTTTTCCAGATATGTGACAATTTGGTTAGGATGAAATAATAGCTAAGTATTACATTTTTTTTTCTTTTTTGTATTCACAATGCAATTTTTATTACTTATTGAAAATGAAGTATTAGAAAAAAGGACCCGTCTCACAAATAGCTTTGATAGGAAAGATATAAACGGTGACTATAAATCTTAAAGCGGTTCAAAGGTAACCTGTAAATAAAAGTAAAGAGAACCGAAATTCAGATCCGGCTAATGAATAAGTGGGGTGCCAGTTGCCACGCACGGTGCCACTTTATTCACAGAAATTTCTGTTAAGCTTTAGAAATAGGCCTGTGTATTAATAAAATAACAACTATTTCAAAGTAACTTGTGATGTGCTGTACTATACAGACCACTTCTTCGGTCCACCTAGCTGGACGGATCCGGTGAGACGGACGTCGTGAACAAACGGACTAAGTAATGGAAAATTTGCAAATTCTCGGTACTTCTACAGCCTACGCCCATTAAAATGGTATCAAGACCTTAGTCAAATCCACGGCAGTGCAGGCCGCTGTGTGAAATTCGAGCTCCCACAAAAAAAAAATACAAAATGAAGTCTTATATTTCAAACGGGTTTTACTCGTGCGAGATACACCGCCAGCTTGCGAGTGAGCTAACTAGCGAGCGAAGCGTGGTGTGAACCGAAGTATGAAAAGAGGTGGAATGAGGCTCGGTCGCCTCGTCCGCCCACTTCGCTAGCTGGTGGTGTGGCCCGCACCTAATATTTGATTCTTATTAAATCAATTTCAGCCAAATATTTTCCTCGAATTTCTAGCAGATTCTAAGAATATTCTTGTTTTTTCTCTAAAATCCTAAAGCCCTTAACTATTTTATTAAAGCCTACATTGGAAACATTTACTTATTTCATTTGTAAAAGCTGTTTAAGGGACCTTCATAAACGCTTTAAATGTGCTTATCAGAAAGATGTTTATAGAAATGTAGGTGTTGGAAATAATTCTTAACTTCACCTTTTTTATTCAATTAGTAACACATTTAAACTATTTGTAAAAAAAATAAAGTTTTTCTCGTTAATTTGCTTAACGGACTTACCCACATTGTTTTTACTGTTTTGCATTCACAATGCAATTTTTATTACATATGGAAAATATTGAAAGTAAAATATTATAAAAAATCTAACCGTCTCTCAGCTCCTACCTAGCTAGCTGCGTTTGTTGTAGGTTCGAGTCCCATCGGAGCTAGTTGTGAACAAGAAAATATTATTAATATTGTTTTTCCTATCATGGAAATACTAAACATCTTGTCCATTACAAGTCTTATCTCGGACATTAATCTGAATCGAAAATGAAGTATAAGAAGAAATAGACCCGTCTCACAAGTCACTTGTTAATGTCAAATATTAATAATATTTTCTTGTGGAAGCTTTCAAATTCAGCTACAATTTACGTCCTCCAAGCCGAGTGTTGTACGCACCGGTTTTCAATGTGTCACTATCTCTGGAGGTCCCCGGTTTGATTCCCGGTCGGGTAAATGCTGAAAACGAACTTTTCAATATTTCCTCAGGTTTTGGTGTATGTGGTTACACCCGTCGTTGTTTCCAATTTCCATAACACTAGATTAAATCATTATTTTGGAATCTTGATAAACTTCATAAAAAGCCGTATTCAATTTGTATTACTCGCGGACGAAGTCGCGGGTAGTTACTAGTGTTTTGTTAATACATCAAAGGATCAAAGCCATCTATCTATGTACAGGTACTCTTTAATCAGTCCACGTACTCCGTAAATCTCGTTTAGAGGAATTTGCTTGACTTTCGTAATTTGTAGACTACAGTTTATGCACAGTGTAACTGAGAACGGTAGGAAATGTTGTTTAAGATCTTCGAAACACAATAAGATAAGAAATAAGTTTGTTTGCATCACAAACACACAATTAGAAATGTCATTAATAAAAACAAATTATTAGAATAAAAAATATTAATTTACTTAGTAACTGCAAATCTTGTGTGTCACAGCGATGGATATGACCAAAAGCTCCAGCGAAATATTTGCCCTGTGTTAGCAAAACGCTGGTTTATAATTAAACATACAATAATGAGTAACTAGGAAATTAGTTTTATGTATATAGATATTTGTCCATGATAATTCGAGGTGTAGCTTAACGAGGGTGCTAATGTTTATCCCAACTCCTTTGACTTTGCTTGTAATGGTTTTTGTTTAGTTTTTTTGTTGCTTTGTTTGTTGTTGTAATTGTTTTACGTTTGTGTAGATAGTGTATCGCTGCCAAAAGTAAAAGACACTTAATCGTATTTAAAACTGTTGGCTTACTGCTATGTCACCCGCGTGGTATCCGTTCCCATGAAACGGAACGGTAACCACGCGGGATGAAAAATGTTTAACTTAAATGTTACTCGGGATGAATCCAGCTTTCTAATGGTAAATTAATTTTTAAAATCGGCCAAGTTTTTAAGTTTATTCGCTACAAGCAAAAACACAATTTTTTCCTCTTTATAATATTATTATTATATAAAAAAATCAAATTGAAACAAATGAAAAGAACAAAACCGAATCGTTATTTACAAGAAGATCAAAGCTTTTTAGGTGTGTTTAATATGATGGAGTCTTTTTTTCTTAGATAGATAAATAAATAATAATTGGTCTATATCCGTATGGACTAGCCATTATAATATTATAAATTACTTAATGTGAAAGTGTGTTTGTTTGTTTATTTGTTTGTCCATCTTTCACGGAGCAACGGATTGACGTGATTTTTGGTATGGGGATAGGTTGGGAGCTGGAGAGTAACATAGGCTTTTCCGGAATATTATATACTTTCTATTAGGGGAAGGTAGGTAAAAATGGTAATTTTGTATGAAAAATCATTCAATTATTGTCGTGCCTTCGATACAAAACTGCCATTTCTTCCATGGTCGCTTCCAAAGAGTATCACTGACGTCTGCGCGCGGTCAAAATCGACTACTAATCTTTTCCATAAGCTCAGTACAAAAAAATGTTTTGTAACTGGTGCCAAAAATGCCCCAGTCGCGCGTGCGCGAGGTTGCGCATTGTAAGCCATTAAATTTTTGTGGTAAGGATGTATAATTTCTCTGTTCCTTGCTCAATGTTCATGTTCACTGGGACTTAGGCACTTCATCCTTCTCTCAGATTAGCCTGAGATAGGCGCCGTCGGAGTTACAAGGTGATTCGGATTGCATACATTAAAGTTTGAGGCGGCCCTAAGATTAACATAATTTGACATGTGAATGCCAAATTATATGCCTACTTAAACGGAAAAGCACGTATGGTTAAGCCCAAGAAATACAAGATTTTATTTGGTAAAGTATCTTGTAAAATTTAATCTGTTATCATGTTATATGGTTGATTTTATGGAGCGGAGCTACTGCGTCAAGGGTGGTGGGTTATCGTTTAGTTATCATCACTCATCATCATCATCATCAGCCATTTAATGTCCCCACTGCTGGGGCACTGGCCTTCCTTATGGATGAATAAGGAGAATGAGCCATGACCCACCACGCGGGCTCAGTGCGGATTGGTGGGTATTAACGACTGCAAGTGCAGCCGGGACCAACGGCTTAACGTGCCTTCCGAAGCACGGAGGAGCTCGAGATGAAAAGTATTTGGTCACCCATCCCGTGACCGACCATTGCGAACGTTGCTTAACCTCAACAATCGCAGGCCAAGCGCGGTATCCACTGGGCCACGGGCTCCTCTTATCATCACTATTATCCATTTTATTGTCCCCACTGCTGGGGTACAGATCATCCTTATAGATGGATAAGGAGAAAATAAAATAAAAAAATAAATTACTTTTTACAATCACACCAATTATCTAAGCCCATGTAAATTTCATTAAGAAACTGTGTCATGGAAAACTTGATAACGGATACATATACATATACAGGGTACTGCGCCACGGGCTCCTCTTATCATCACTATTATCCATTTTATTGTCCCCACTGCTGGGGTACAGATCATCCTTATAGATGGATAAGGAGAAAATAAAATAAAAAAATAAATTACTTTTTACAATCATACCAATTATCTAAGCCCATGTAAATTTCATTAAGAAACTGTGTCATGGAAAACTTGATAACGGATACATATACATATACAGGGTGTTTTTCTATAAGTGCAATACCTCGTAGGTGGTCATTGTGCTCATGAATATGAACAACTTTTACTATGGGGCCAACTCTGCAACTCAACAAAAAAAATCAGCTGTTTCATACAATTTGTTAATACCTACTTGACAGAATATATACACCCTTAACACCCTGTATATACTTAAATACTTTTTGTTTTTAAATGCATACTTAATATACATAAAAAACACCCAGACAAAGACATGTCCATGCACATAAATATTTGACAGGAGAGAACGGGCCCTAAAGCGAGGCCAATGCGGATTGGTGGTTATTAACAACTGCAAGATAAGATAAGATAAGATAAAAATATTCTTTATTCACTTAGACATAATAAATATGTACTTATGAATCGTCAATATTTTCCTACCACCCATTCAAGACTTTTTTAACTGACAAGAAGAATGGGCGCAAGAAACTTGCCAGCGTTAAAGTTGCCTATTTATTTACTATATGTAGATAGGTACCTAGATTAAATGTCGAGAGTTAGTTGTAAAACACCAACAATCTTGCAGGAAAAGACTACTAACATCAGAACAACAACAACGTAGCCCTGTATACTTCGATCAACAATAACACCTAGGTCTAGATACATAGTTGAAGTGACAAACACGGCCGAGCTATTATACTCCCACTTGAGCCACTTGCGAGTATATTTATAAGTAGTTCCTGTCATTTATGACTTAAGATCGTAACATTATAAACTTTTTTTAAAGTTTGAAGGTGCCATAGAAAGTTTTGATTTAGTTCATGAGCCTTCATCTAGTACTATTGTTGATCAAAGCCTGTATCTGACAACGGAACGCAATTTTTACCAACTGAGTTCTAACGCCTCAAAGACATAAGTTTTGACATTCCTCACCTACACTTAAAGTCAGGAAACTTTCTACAAACACTTTTAATAATCTACTCAAACTCACTAAAAAGTTATTCTTATCTCCACTTTTTTCCATTAACAACTTTACTAAAGTTCTTTTAAGACATCTATGTGACGTTCTTTCACGAAGCAGCAAGAAAAACTAGCAAATTCACTCCCTCTACCCCCCTCCCCCTTATAAAGGGCCTGTAGTCCAAAAGTTTACTTCAGTTAAAATGGGTTTTAGTTTAAATTTGTAATAATAAAAAAGGAAAATTGCAACAATAAATAAAAATCATAAAAGGATGTCATTTTTTTATTTATTTTGGTTTCCTTTGGTTCACAAATATATGCTACTTACTCAAAAAAAAATAGGGCCCACTTCGCTTTTTTGTATTTATTTAAAAAATTAAGTTCAAAAACTAAAACCCGACTACTGAAAAATCACTCTTTAAAAGTATGAAACAAGAAAATATTCTCATCTGAAATTGCCGTGGTCGTATGCCACTTTTCCCCAGAATGAAAATATTGTTTTGTTATATTATATAGTCGTGGGCATACGACCACGGCAATTTCAGATGAGAATATTTTCTTGTTTCATACTTTTAAAGAGTGATTTTTCAGTAGTCGGGTTTTAGTTTTTGAACTTAATTTTTATTTACTTTATTTTGGGGTCATAATTTTGCGCTGTGTAGTGCCGGCACATAAAAATAATAGCACTACCCCCTTTCTTCTCGAGGGTGTCGTAAGAGGTGACAGAGGGAAAACTGCCATCAAGAGAGGGGCAGCAGCGTCTCCATGTAACAGCAGGACATATTTTTTATATTTCTTTGTTTATAGTGAGGGCAAATACAGTCTTTTCGTATACCGCTAACGGTATGTTGGACTCAGTCAGACAAGGTCTGTCTCTCGCCACGCTTAGCCCTCCCGCCAAGCCCAATAGGCTTCGCGAACAGCAGGACATACTGCGATCGCCAACACTTGGCAGGCTAAGCGTGGCGATTATGGCAAAAATCCACGCTCCGACCAATACCGGCTCAAATTTAAAACAATGGCTCTCAAGCAGCTTAAAAACAACAAGGCGGCGGGCGGGCTTCTGAGAGCGGGCGGAAAGCTGATACTTAAAGCTTTTCAATTCAATCATCCTCGAGGGCAAAACGCCAAAGGCATGGGGCAGAAGCGTTTTTCAAGAAGGGTGATAGGACTCTTTTGAAGAACCACAGACCCATCACGTTTCTGAGCTATCTATAAAATGTTCGACGACTTCCAACGTCCCGAACAAGCCGGGTTCTGGAAAGGCTAATAGCACCAAAGACCACATTCATATGCTGCGGCTAGTTATACAGAAAACCGAAGAGTACAACTTGCCACTTTGCTAGGCGTTCGTGGGCTACGAGAAAGCCTTTGATACTATTGAGAGCTGGGCGATGCTGCAGTCTCTCCAGAGGTGCCAAGGAGACCACAGGTACATCTATGTGCTCAGGTACTTATACCAAAACGCCACCATGTCAATCCGATTACAGAACCAGAGCTGTAATAATATCCAACTACAGCGAGGTGTGAGACAGGGAGACGTCGTCATCTGTCCGAAACTGTTCACAACTGCGTTGGAGGATATTTTTAAGCTTCTTGATTGGAAAGGATGCGGCATCAACATCAATGGCGAGCACCTAACACACATACGGTTTGCCGATGATGTAGTTCTTATGGCTGAGACCTTGGAAGACCTGAACTTAATGCTCGAAGATCTCAGTAATGCTTCTCAAAGAGCGGGTCTAAAGATGAACATGGATAAGGCGAAAATCATATCCAATACCCATGTTTCACCCGCTCCAGTCGTTGGGAACATTACGCTCGAAGTTGTTGACCACTTCGGTCCAGTTAGTAAGTCCAACTCCGAGAAAGAGATCTCTCGACGAATTCAGCTCGGGTGTTCGGGAAGCTCCGGCATATATTCGCGTCCGAAATACCTCCATGTCTCAAGACGAAAGTCTTTGACCAGTGTGTGTTGCCAGTCATTACTGGCTTACTGACCTATGGAAGTGAGACGTGGTATTTTACTATGGGTCTCAAAAGAAGGCTCAAAGTCACCTAGCGAGCAATGGAGAGAGCGATGCTTGGTATTACCTTGCTTGATCGAATCAGAAACGATGAGATCCACAGGCAAACTAAAACCACCAACATCGCTCGAAGGATTGTACTGTTGAAGTGGCAGTGGGCGGAACAGATAGCGCAGAGAAACGATGGCCGTTGGGGCGGAAAGGTTCTTGAATAGCGATCGCGTACCGGTTCCGGTTGGGCAGGCCCCCTACAAGGTGGACCGACGATCTGGTCAAAGTTGCGAGAAGCCGCTGGATGCGGGCAGCGTATGATCGATTGTTGTGGAGTTCCTTGGGGGAGGCCTATACCCAGCAGTGGGCGTCGTTCGGCGATATGATGATGATGAATTTCGTGATAAAGTCAAAATTCGATTTATGCAAGCAAAGCCGCAAGCAACAACTAATAAAATATATATTTTTGTAACGAGCTCACCAAGAGCTTTCATTTGATACCAAACACGATATTCTTCTTAGAAAAAAGTTTTTTTAGTTCACAACTTTATGTCGTCTAGAGGGCGCCGTATTCAATTTCATGTGACGTGACATAGCCTATAACCAGCAGACAATCAAGACGCTTCCAACGATACCTCAATTGTGAATATATGATCAGCAGTTTAGAACTTATGTGGGAACAGATGAACATACATACAAACATACATACATACATACATACCGGTCAAACTCATAACCCTCCTTTTTTTGCTTTGCCGTAGTCGGGTAAAAATAACGTTTACGTATTGAATTTTTTGAAAGAGATATTTTTAAGCTAGGGTCTTAGAAATAAGACTGGGTAGCCATTAGCATGGTTTGTTTATTTTTTACAATGTTAAGATAACATAGAAAGTATTAGTAAACAAAAGTTAAGAAAATCATATGGGATATGGGCTCACAGATCGTGTGATACTTCCTGGCACCATGTTGTAGAAATTTTTTATTACTTTAAATGTATGATCACCTGTAGTAGAAAGCTACATGGGCCCTCTTTTGTTTTGAGCAGTATATTTTGTAAAATAGGTGCCTGTTATTTCCTATGCCAATATTCTCAAATAAACGAATGTCGTGGTTGTTTAAGATTAAATTATGTTACTAAATGGTGGTAGGATAAAAAATTTAGACGATTCATAAGAATATAATAGTTAGAAATCGTTTTTTTTTATTTTGCACTCCTCGGAAAGGTTGCTCTACAATCAGCATGTCAGAGTCAAGCATTTTTCTGGAATTAAACTGTCTATATTTTACTCATAATGCACTAATACAATATTTTATGAACAGAGATATGAAGAACAACCCTTTTATAAATACATTTTTGTAAATGTTCCTAAAAAAATATTTTATTAGAAATTATTATAATTTAAAACTTAACTTGTGATTATAGGAAAAATGTGATAGTAAGAAACCACGAGCCCTATAAGTAGCTTTCAGGCGGGATTCGAACCTGCGCCTCCGGGAATCCGGCCTGATGCTCTGATCAACTAAGCTACCGAAAGGCTTACACGAATCGTCGAATTTTGCTATCACTTGTTACGCTGTAGGCCAGCGTTGTTTCATCAATGTGAGGAAACCCTCGCTTAGTTGGTCAGAGCATCGAGCCGGATTCCCGGAGGCGCGGGTTCGAATCCCGCCTGAAAGCTACTTATAGGGCTCGTGGTTTCTTACTATCTTATTTTTCCTATACTTACAAAAATTGCATTGTGAATGCATAAAAATAATTTAAAATTTTATTTAATGGCTGTTTCATCTTAATCGACTGTTAAACATTTGTAAAAATGTTTCTTTCGGATGCGAGGGTTTCCTCACATTGATGAAACAACGCTGGCCTTCAGCGTAACAAGTGATAGCAAATTTCGACGAGTCGTGTAAGCCTTTCGGTAGTTTAGTTGGTCAGAGCATCGGGCCGGATTCCCGGAGGCGCGGGTTCGAATCCCGCCTGAAAGCTACTTATAGGGCTCGTGGTTTCTTACTATCTTATTTTTCCTATACTTACAAAAATTGCATTGTGAATGCATAAAAATAATTTAAAATTTTATTTAATGGCTGTTTCATCTTAATCGACTGTTAAACATTTGTAAAAATGTTTCTTTCGGATGCGAGGGTTTCCTCACATTGATGAAACAACGCTGGCCTTCAGCGTAACAAGTGATAGCAAATTTCGACGAGTCGTGTAAGCCTTTCGGTAGCTTAGTTGGTCAGAGCATCGGGCCGGATTCCTGGAGGCGCGGGTTCGAATCCCGCCTGAAAGCTACTTATAGGGCTCGTGGTTTCTTACTATCACATTTTTCCTATACTTACAAAAATTGCATTGTGAATGCATGAAAATAATTTAAAATCTTATTACTTGTGATTGTTATTAATTAGGTTATTAGTTACTAATACGTTCAAGTTATTCCTAATTTATTGATTGTAATTATTTATGTTTTAATAAAAAAATATTAATTAGTTTATAAATAGCGATACCCTATCATGGTTCATGTGTCGGTTTATATATTTTTTGAAACATCTGTAGTCACAAACACTTAAGTGCAAAAAATTTGATTTGATTTATATACTTGTTTAAATCTACATGATTATTATTTTTGCTTTTGTTCTTTCATACATTTTAATACTTGCAAACAAAAATGTTTCCTAAGTTCTAATTTTCAGTACAAATCGGCTTCCACTAATGAAAGGGCCTTAATCCGTCTTGCAGTGAGGCGACAAATTAAATGACTTGCATTTTCTGACGTTATAAATCAGCCAAGAAAATGATTGTGCCTTTAAAATATGCTTTGAAAATAATAATTTATAACGCTAATTTATTATGAACATGATTTTCTTGCACGCAACTTGTTAACTGATTGTTTATTAGTTGTGTTATAATAGTGTTTCATAGAAAGTTTTAATTATTATTTATCAAGCTGAGCTTTCAACTTCGAAATAACTAATTCCCGTGAGAATGGAAACCTCATTGTCATGAAACTGTCTTGAAATTCAACCATAATTTTTTTTTTTTTTTTGCTTACATACTAAGCATAATTATTTTTCTAGCATATTTCATACTAGCTTTCCGCCCGCGGCTTTGCCCGCGTGGACTACACAACGTTATCCCGCGGGAATGTGAAATTTTTCCGGGATAAAAAGTAGCCTATGTTCCTCTCCAGGCTACAAAGTATATATGTCCCAAATTTCAGCCAAATCCGTTTAGCCGTTTTGGCGTGATTGAGTAACAAACATACAAACATCCAAACATCTAAACTTTCACATTTATAATATTATTTAAGCTTCAGGCCAAAGTTCAAACATCAGTTAAATATTTCAACAACATTTATTTAATAATTATTATTTTTACAACATTTCGCCTTTTTTCGTGTCCAAAACATCATCTGCCGCTTTTTCCTTTTTCTTTTTTAATTTCCTCTAAGGCAGCGGCACCAAAGAGGTTTTAAGAAAAACGTACCTATTTACAAATTGGCTTTAACAAAACGATATGTGAAAATATTTAAAATAATCGAATACCGCACCTTAACCATAATTAATAATTTTAATACAACTTAGAGTTCATCTTACAACAACTATACAACCAAAATATTAGTTATATCCTTTAACAATCGACGTTATTGTACGTGTACCTAACAGCTCGGCCTTCCTGCTAGACGCGAGTCCCTTCGCGTTTTATGCAAAGCAAAGAAAAACATTATACGTTCAGCGAATACAAAATCAAAGAACAAATTATTTACACAAAGTACCTACTAGGTACTTACTCAAAATATTCTTATACGAACAGCAAAACTATGAAAAATATATTGTATATAGGCCAGCTCATTTAATTATTATTACAATTTTCAATTCACCGTAAATAGGGTACAATACAATGCAGTTGGTCGTATTTTTTTTTAAAACTTATACCTACCTATTTTTAGCCAATTGTTACACTTAGTTTTTACCTGACTTTCACAATTAATACCTGCCTGCCATGGTCCTCAACCATTATTATGATTACAATCATTAACATCATCATTTACACAATTAAAATATGTTTATTTATACCTAGGTGCACATATTTATCAGTCACCAAATAAAATGTCTTATGCCTTAGTACCTACATTTACAAGATCACAATGTCAAAAGCAGTCGGTGCATAGACTACCACAGAACTGTTCCGTAAAATATAAGAAAAATGTGCATCCCATGCATCAAACATTTTGGTAGGTACTATTGCCCTGAAACGCTAATAAAATACATCGTTCGATTAACCAGAACATTTTTTTTATATCTGAAACTTACATTGTATCAGTACCAAATAGTCTGTCTAGATCATCTTCAAAATTATCATCATATTATCATTAATAATTAATCATCATCATCATCACCAGAACTTCTATCAATGTCCTGATCTTAACTCATCTAAGGTTGAGTTTTATCCTTAGCTATCATTCTCTCATATATTCGCCCGTCTTTGCCGACAATGGTGCATCCATAATGGCGTTTTTCTCTTTCAAGAACAACCGCGTAAGGCGATGCTGACTCCCTAACTACTACAACAATCAATAAATAATTCATCTATTTCCAATAAATTCTATTAACATAGGCACGCCGCCCGCGACCGCTTCCTGGACCATAACTACAGATCAATAATTTAATACAAAATAATTATTACAAATGACATTTTAGTTCAATAAAATAAGTAACACCTTTGATTTGAATAGTACAATAATGTTTAACAAATTTAGAAACGAATTCGATAAACAAACACAGTAGGCGATATGTTTTACAACTTTTAACGTTGCATACAAACGTCGAACGAAATAGTGGCGATATTATATCTTGGGACGTTTTCAAGCTACCGTTATAATTCTGATACCAATGTTTCTATTTTCATTTATATAGTTATCTCGTGCCTATTGGGACATGAGACAATGTCAATTTTATCTAAGATAATCCAAACTATAGGATGTTTGTAAATACACCACACCACCGAAGCTTTGCGCAAAAGCCCTCGCAAGAGCTTTATCTGATTTTAACACAATGTAAATCAAGTCCTTGTCTTCTTCATCTCGGGTGACTATTTCTTGGCGCGAGCCTCTTTATAGCGCATCGGCTCATCGGGGCGGTCACGCACGGTTGACTCGGTCATCGGACCTACCCCAGTCAGTACTCTTCACCGTCGTCGCGCGGTCTGCCCCGCCAGGTGAGACCCGTTTGGGAGGCCCAGCGGAGGCGACCAGCGGACGAACGACGGGCTTATGTGCGGGGGCGTGATTAAACCATGTTGACGGGCAATTCAGCAAGCCAATAATGCCATTTATTTATTGTAGTAAATGACTATTCTCCATTCTTCATCCTACTTTGTTAATAAAACAATAGTGATTGGCTGTTATCATGATCTATAAACAAAACCTTATAAAGCCATTTCATCCATTTTACCATAACGCCAGCGCCAACGCCAACCAACTACAGCTCCAACGTAGCTCCAGCTCCGATTCCAGCTCCAGCTCCAACTCAGGCTCCAGCTTCGTCTCCGGCTCCAGCTCCAGCTCCAGCTCCAGTGCCAGCTCTAACTCAAGCTCCGGCTCCAGCTCCAGCTCCAACACCAGCCCTAGTTTCAGTGCCAGCTCCAACTCCAGCTCAGACTCCAGCTCCAGCTCCAGCTCAAGCTCTAACGCCAGCTCTAGCTCCAGTGCCAGCTCCAACTCAAGCTCCGGCTCCAGCTCCAGCTCCAACGCCAGCCCTAGTTTCAGTGGCAGCTCCAACTCCAGTTCAGACTCCAGCTCCAACTCCAGCTCAAGCTCTAACGCCAGCTATAGCTCCAGTGCCAGATCCAGGTCCAGCTCCAATTGCAATTCCAATTCCAATTCAGATTCCAATTCCAAATCAAATCTCAATCCTAAATTAGGATTCAAATAAATTCCTAATACAATGCAACATAATGCAATCCAATGCAATCTAATTCCAAACACTATTCCAAATCTTATTTCCATTCCCATTCTAATTCCAATTTCTATTCCAATTCCAAATCCAATCCCAATCCCAAATCAAATCACAAATCCAATCATAAATCCAATCTAAAATCCAATTCCAATCCCAAATCCATTACAAATACAAATACAAATATTTTATTTGCAAAACACAGTTATAACAGATCTTATAATATGACGTACAGGTACATGTGTTTAGCTTACTCGCAGACATGCAAAAATTTTAAATTTAAATTTTAACAAACCTATATCCCATCCTAAATCCAATCCCAAATCAAATCCCAAGTTAAATCTCGTATCCAATCCCGAATCATTTCCCGAATCCAATCCTGGACCAAACCTCAGATCCGATCCAAGTTCCAATCCAGGATCTTAATCTCGAATCCAATTCCGAATCCCATCCCGAATCCAATCCCAAATGCAATGCCAAATCCAAATCTAATTTCAATCTAAACCTCAATCTCAATCTCACTCGCAAACGCAATCTCAACCTCAATTCTCAATCTAAATCTCAGTCTCAATATCAATCCCAATCTCAATCTCAGTCACACACGCAATCGCAATCTTAATCTTAATAGCAATCTCAATCTCAATCTCAATCTCAATCTCAGTCGCAATCTCAATCTCAATCTTAATAGCAATCTCAATCTCAATCTCAATCTCAGTCGCAATCTCAATCTCAATCCCAATCTCAATCTGAATCTGAATCTCAGTCTCAATCTTAACCTCAAACTCAGTCGCACACACAATCGTAATCTCAATTCTCCATTTCAATCTCAATTTCTCAATCTCAATCTCAATTTAAACTTCAATCTTAATCTCAGTCGCACACGCAATCGCAATCTCAGTCGCACACGCAATCGCAATCTCAATCTCAGTCGCAATCTCAATCTGAATCTCAATCTCAATCTCAATCTCAATCTCAATCTCAATCTCAATCTCAATCTCAATCTCAATTCTCAATCTCAATCTCAATCTTAATCTCATATCTCAATTCTCAATTCTCAATCTCAATTTTCAATAACAATTCTTCCTCTCAAATCTCAATATCAATTCTCAATCTCAATTCACAATCTCAATCTAAACCTCAATCTCAGTCGCACACGCAATCTCAATTCTCAATCTCTATCTCAATCTCATGCATTTGCTTACCACCACTGTAGTCCCACTGAAGCCCTTTGTATGGGTCTATCCTGTTTTTAAAGCCTTTACCGTTGACAAACTTGCGTCTTATCCGACCCCCGAGGATCTCGACGATATAGCACGCTATAAGTCCTTGCTATTGCTCAAACTTCACAATACATAACGGAAAGAACTTGTAAGCGCTTCATATTATATTTCTTATATTGTTACATAGTTGGGTATGGAATAAGTATCGTTAAAGTTATTCAAACAGACTTTCACCGCAGCCTTCTCAAGAAGTTTAAACTAATTCACACTGAAAATACTTAATGTTAATGGCTAGTGACGATAGTACTGCCTACTCCATCAATTTCATAATGACCTGGAGAAAAAGGTCATACTGTCCCATTAGCCTCAAAGAACACTCATTATTCGATTCAATAATTTAAAAATAATGTTTGCAAGTCAAATATGTCGATCTACAAGTCGCAAAGCCACCAGTGATACTATGGCGTTCATACGGGCACACCTCTCATACGATTAAATATTATACCTAAATCGTGTTGTAACTTGTATCACATCTTAGGTGATCCACGTTTTTTTTCTTTAAGGCACAAAACATGCATGTACTAATGGAAAATCATAAGTCAATCAATGTTGTACACAGAACATTATTGGAATACTTACTTAAGTTTAGATAGACAATCCTTCAGCTATAATGTTTGCTTGACCAGAATTAACCCGTGCTCAAATAATATGGTTGCATTGACTCGCAACGTTCCTTTCGTAAAAACACCGGTTTGTCCTTCGTCTCACTCTTCTATAGGCTAGGGAGTCTATGGGAGTCTCGCTCCAGCCTTCACCAACTTCATCTTCTGTATCCCGTCCGGCCCTTAACCCCGGGCATCATCATACATCATCATCATGTCAGCTGAACGTCGCCTACTGATGGGCATAGACATCCCCCAAGGATCTCCACAACGATCGGTCCTGCGCTGCCCGCATCCAGCGGCTTTGCGCGACCTTGACCAGATCGTCGGTCTACCTTGTAGGGGGCCTACCCACAGAACGTCGTCCGGTACACGACACCAGCCCTTCACCTCGGGCAGCATCACATACCAGCTCTTAACCTCGAACATCATGACATATTAGCCCTTGTCCTCGGGCATCCCAATAAACCAGCTCTTAACCTCGAGCATCATCACATATTAACCCTTATCCTCGGGCATCCTAATAAACCAGCTCTTAACCTCGAGCATCATCACATATTAACCCTTATCCTCTGGCATCCTAATAAACCAGCTCTTAACCTCGAGCATCATCACAATTAGCCCTTGTCCTCAGGCATCATCAATACCAGCTCTTAACCTCGAGCATCATCCCATATTAGCCCTTGTCCTCAGGCATCATCATATACCAGCTCTTAAGGCGCTACTCGGAAAAATATGGACATTTTGATTTAAAACTATAGGAAGGTTACAGTTGTTACAAATCTGGTAATAAGATATATATTTACAGAAAAATGGAAAATGAAGTATTTAGAAAAAATCGACCCGTCTCACAACTAGCTCCGATGGGACTCGAACCCACGACCTTTCGCTTTCCGGGCGACTGCTCTTTCATTTCATTCACTTCATTTTCCATTTTTCTGTAATGAAAATTGCATTGTGAATGCAAAAAACTAAAAATTAAAATAACTAGATATATATTTCTTCATACCTTTATCTAGATTCGTATAGTTTCAAAAACACGATTTTATGATTTTGCCTCGACACTTTTTCTTTTCGAAAAGACCTCTAAAAAATACGAAATATGAAGATTATTCTTAAATGGGGTTACTTACACTATTGGAAATTGGTTTAATTAGTGGACACCAATAATATTGAGGATCGTATAGAAGCATTTTTTTAAATCGCTGTAGTTTTTTAATACGAAGTGATATTGTGTTTTTTTTGCCTTATCTGCAAAATCGGTCTCGCTCCCGCGCGCGTCGTTTTCTCATTGCTATCTCGCTTCAGCACATTTTTTCCGAGTATCGCCTTAACCTCGAGCATCATCACATTTTAGCCCTTGATTTCGGGTGTGTCGTTGCCATCATTGTCTCTGGAATTCAGAGAAACGCATAGATCAAAATGTTATAATTAAAAACCTTTACAAAAGAAAACGGCTTTATGTAAGAAGAACCCGGAATGAAACTCCGTCAAAAACTCTTTATCTCTCTTTAATCCAATAAATAAACTGCTTATTTCTTGAGACAATGCTGTCTAAACCTTCATACTAACCACTCAACACCCGCCATCTATACATAATCTTTTTTTTTCATCCGCGCACGGCTCATTATCAAAGGCAAATTCCTTTTTGGACGGTTACAATTTTATTCTGTATTATCGATTGCCGAATTTTAACTTAATGTTTTTTTTTTTGCTTTCATGAATTTTACATTCTTAAATCTTACATTTATTAAAAGCAAGATTATAGAATCCTTAACTTGTACCTAAACATGATACTTAACCGAAACCATAACGCAATAATAATTTTGATTTGCTGCATAACGTTATTTTTACATTTAGAATAGCTTTGAATCATAAAAGAAAACAATAAAATTAGTATGTACCTATTTCGTTAGGTATATTTGATCAACATCTTTGCATTGCCAACAATATTAAATAAAAGGTTTTTTCATCAGGATCCTTAGGGTCATTTATTACTTTTATTACAATAAAAAAATACTATCACAAGTTGTAGCAGCTTGACAATAACTTAATTTGCAACTGTTGGAAGTTTGTAATCTGCTTGAACGGAACATAATGACAGCTGTTATTCCGAACGGGAATCGAGATCTATGGTATGGTTAGATATACAGCGCTCAGCTGCAGCTGCTTTTTAGGGTTCCAAATCAAAATGGTAAAAAGGAACCCTTATGGTGCGATTCAGTCTGTCTGTCACAGCTGGACATCTCGAGAACCACTAATGCCATCAACTTAGACGTTTGCCAAACCATTCCGCAAATAAGAGAGAATTAAAAATATTTCATTGTTTTTTGCAACAGCTTCTAAAGAACAGAAGAAACAGACAGAAGTTTATGTAATGATTACAGGAAAAATAAAACGATGTCTCCAAACAGCAAACCTTTTCAGAAATAATCAACAAAAACCACATTAGTTCCACTATCGGGCAAGAGATGACGCCGACCCAAAACTGCAATAATTCTACACCGCAAATTTTTTGACGAATATAGCCTCGCCGATGAAAACATCCTCACGTTTTACCCATTCACATGATTGTACGGAACTCTCGACGCGCGAGTCCGACTCGCTCTTGACCGTTTTTTTGTCATTGATACCATCAAAATACTATAACACAGATTTTATTATTTATCATTAAAATCTTGTAGGCTTACAGAAAAAAAAATCAATGCAATTCCAATTTCAAATCACACTAAGTACAACAATTTTCTCTCGTCAATTTTCACAATTCATTCCAATCAAATAACACCAAATGAGCATAATTATTGTCAAATACATAAATCATGCGATCTCAATACTTTTTCAACATAAACTGCCTTGAAACTTTGCGCTAAAGTTTTATTTTGCAATAAAAACTATCTTCTTTAGCTATATAATAACATGCAACAAGTTCACTTAACTTTGGTTTTGCAGGCGTGGAAGGAAATTTTGTATATCCTTTACGTGTGCCCTTCTGAACTTTAAGCTTCAGGCCAAAGTTCAAACATCAGTTAAATATTTCAACAACATTTATTTAATAATTATTATTTTTACAACATTCCGCCTTTTTTCGTGTCCAAAACATCATCTGCCGCTTTTTCCTTTTTCTTTTTTAATTTCCTCTAAGGCAGCGGCACCAAAGAGATTTTAAGAAAAACGTACCTATTTACAAATTGGCTTTAACAAAACGATATGTGAAAATATTTAAAATAATCGAATACCGCACCTTAACCATAATTAATAATTTTAATACAACTTAGAGTTCATCTTACAACAACTATACAACCAAAATATTAGTTATATCCTTTAACAATCGACGTTATTGTACGTGTACCTAACAATTAGTAGGGTAAAACTTTGTTCTAAGTTTTCATTTAGCATTTAAAATAATGTGTTTATAAGGTATTTTTTTACCATAAAGGCTTGGGTTGGGACAAGTGTTTTTATTTCTTTTGTTATTTTTTTTCTATTCAACGCCTTACCAAAATAAACTCAAGCTATTGACCTTTGTGAAGATAAATAGCTTGATTTTAAAGATATATCTTTAACCAACTATTCTCAAAATTTTACTCGACATTTCGATAGATCTAAAAAGATCAGAAAGCTGTTCGAAGAGCTCAGTTCAAATGCAGAGTCCATACTTTTTCCGAGTAGCGCCTTAACAAGTAATCGCAAGCGCAACAGTGAATCCCGCTCTTCCGAGACCTACACCCATATTACAAACAGTAAAGCTAAAGGTTGCGAAATTTCACACTTAAAGACATAAAAGTGATAGTAAAACGCCAGTTAGTTATCTGTGAAACTTGTTTTATTGTTCAAGTATTCTTCCACTATAAAATTTACTCATTAAAACTTTCGTATCACTTGTTAACTTAAGTTACTACCGCAAGGTGCTAAGGGTCTCTAAGTTATTCTATCTATTCTGTGGAAGATTATTCACAAAAGTTAGTAGCTTCACAAGTACTTGAGTCTACACATACATTTAAATTCACTTCTGGCAAGAGTTCCGCTCATTTGCAAAACAATATTACGTTAGTTCTGCTCCTTGCGATTGCAACTTCATTATTGAGAAACTTTGCCGAAAACCGCATTGAGACCATTTTCGGAAGGAGCGAAATTGAACCCTTTGAATATGTACTAAGATACGTATTGCTATCACGCGTTTTACTATTTGTATGTGCGATCGCTAAAATCTTGAAGGACAATTTTCGTTTGAAAATAGTGCTTTATTGTTCGATTTTATAAAGGCGTGGGGTACACTAAATTTTTGTACACATTGCAGAATTATACCTACCAAAACTCCCTTTGGCTCGCATAGAGGCCTATTGAGGCCTATTGAGGCCTATCCTTCGTATCTCTACATGTTAAGGTGCTGCTACACACGTCCCCTTGCGTTCGCGTTCGCAATGCCGTAAATATTTACCAAATGCTTGGCCTCTCACTCACTCGCGCTAACATCGTGGTGGTGACGGCGCATCAGCAGTCTCACTCACTCTCTATCAAGGCGGTTGTTCGGCCACCACTGACACGCCCCTTGCCACTTTGCACGACACTTTTCTTGCGATTCGACGCTAAAGTAGCCCCGCGCCATTATTTAATTTATTTTCTTAAAGGAAGTCTAACAGCCAATCTTATACGCGTGGACCCCCTTTTGACCCCCTCCCTCCCCCATGGAACATACGTGCCAAATTTCAGCTTCTTGCGCCCAGTTGTTTTATTATTATTATTCCCTTTATTACATTTTAAATACTTACAAAATTATATTTCTAAACATTAAATTTTTACAATGTATAACACTAAAAAATATAACATTTAAAAATACAAAAATGTAGTTCCCCAACGGCAGCAAGATCAGGGTCCCGGCTACCGATGGTTAAGGATCCAGAGAATTATTATTATTATTATTAAACAGGCAGACAGTTAACAAGAACTGGTAAATGCCTGTATCCAGTGTTTTGGCTGTGGGTTGTAAGTAACGCAAGTGTTTTATACAGATAATAATAGATAAAGATAGATAAATACAATAAACACCAGATTAGAAGGCCAATTTACAGGTCCTCACTAATAGCTACAAAAAGTATTAAAGAATCTATATATTATTCTAACAATAGAATAGATATTTGATCTTAAAATGTAATATAAAAAAATAACATGTCACACAAGCAGCAAAGTTAATTCTTAACTTCAATTTATCTAACTAATATTAATTAACAGTCTAAAAACTGTCTATACCTACCCTTAGATCTTTTAAACTTCGCAACGGATTTTAATATGGTTTTCATCAATGGACAGTGTAATTAATAAAAAAAAAAGGTATTGGGTATAAAATATAATACATGTTATGTTTTTATTTTACATTGCACCTGTGCGGTGGAGAGGATGGGTGTACTATTGTGTTTGAGCTACAAATTTTTACTTTTTTGCATTTACAATGCAGTTTTTGTTATTAAAAAATTTAAAATAAAGTTCTTAGAAAAAATCGACCCGTCTCACAACCAGCTCCGATGGGACTCAAACCCACGACTTTTCCCCCGGATATTGAAAGGCTGCGTGGATTCGAGTCCCATCGGAGCTGGTTGTGAGACAAGTCTATTTCTTGGGCTATTATTTTTTTAACAAATAATTGTTTCTGTGTCTATGTTCTGTTTAGAAAAACAAAACGAATAAATTACTAAAAATGTGTAGATAGCTATGCGATATGTGAAAACATATAATAAATAAGTAAGGATGGCATACAAAAGACAAAATGTAGAATAGCAAACATCTCGATGACATCTCTCTAAACAAATGAAAGCCATAACAAAAGAACTAATAACATACCTACCCATTCTCTCTTTCATTATGAAAAAGGAAACAAAATAAACACAACACGAACACATAGAAATACACAGTACTCGATGTAAAAAAATGCACCTCGATTCTTTGTGGTGGAAACCAGTTTTAATACGCTTGCATCGGCTTCCATTAATTAATTAGAGAGCATAGTTATAGGTTACTTGCCAAGGGAATCCGCAATGCTCTTCGATAATTAATATTGCTGTTTTATGAACATTACATACGAGGTTATTTTTTGTGCTATGTAGTTTTAGCCCAATCTTACATTACAAATTACAATATTTAAGACTGTACACCTAGCACGAAAAGTTATCGTTATGGTAACGGAATAGAAAACTAAGCCGTCCTTCAAAAGCTGTAAAAGTCCTGCTGTAAAATATGTATTGAATTTCAGTTACCTATATGTACCTACAATATAGCTCTGGTTTTCATATAAAATAATACGATCACGATTTTTTTAATTTTTTTATTTACAACTGGGTAGCACTTAGCCTTCATCACACCTGATGATAAGTAGTGATAAGGCTGAAGGTGGAAGCACACTTCTTTCGGAATCCTCAATCACTGAGGAACTGGCTATCTTATCTCTAACTGCCGGCAATAATGCTGAAAACATCATTGTTATGGCGTCAGACTTTGATAAGATGATGGTAGCTAGCCAGGCAGACTAAGAACAAGTCCTACCACCAACCAAACCGAATACAATATGTACCCACACTGGGAATCGAGCCGGGACCTCCGGGTCTGAAATAAAAAATGCATTGTGAATGCAAAAAACTAAAAATTAATATAAATTGGGTACTGGTTGTCAATTTATGTTATGTGTGTTTCAGTGTACAATAAAGAATATTCTATGTATCTATCTATCATCAATTTTTCGTGGACGCAAATATTCGGGTCAGTTACTACTAGATCGATTTTAAAATTAGTATCACCATTGGAAAGCTGCATTCTGCCAGGTGACAGGCTATATTTTATCTCGATATTACCACGGGAACAAGTAGGTACCACATGAGTAAAACCGCGGAAAGCCACTAGTATGAAAAATATAATGAGATCTCTCTATTACACATTGCTGGAAAATTTCCATAATTTTGTTGCTATAACTAATTTAACGAGTCGAAAACCTTAATATACCTAATAAGTATGAAATTTCACCCCTGGGAAATAGTTCCGAGGATTGACCTTAATGTCTAGTTATAAATTAAACACTGGTCTTATTAAGCAATATCTCTAATTAAGAAATATGAACAGAAATTAGGTTAGTTTGTGAAATATGTACGGAGGAGAGACCATTTTATATTATAACTACGTAAATTCTATAAATTCCCTCTTACCTCACTTTATGATAGACTATTTGCGCCCGCGGCTGTTCTTACTGTTTTCGCGTGGCACATATTTTGGTGAAATTTTATACACTGCCTGCTACTGCCTGTAATAAAATGTAAAGCGGCTAAAACGGTAGTGATTAAATGCTGTTTGGAAGCGGCCATGAACGAAATATCAGTTTTCATCATTTTTATTTTACAGTATTTTTTAGCTTTAACTTAGGATTTTAGCCATGATTCTTTTTTGTAAAGCACCCCTAAACTATAGCGAATAAAACCAAACAAATAAGTTTGGCAAGACTATCCAACAGCAATTTATTTTTATATTTTTTATAGATTTATGACCTTGACAAAATAACGTAGTAACCATCTAAAATTTCCTCAAATAAGCATTTGGTTACAAATCTCATCACTATGTTATATAAGACCACAAACTCTCGTGACGTAACAGGAGTTACAAATGTAGGTATTTAGCGAAACACTATATCTCAGTATGTTAGATGCTAACAAGGCTTTTGAAACTGAAGCCTAGAAAGCTCGCGATAAATTTTGATTTAAGAGTATCGTCAAAGAGAGAACTACGTGGTTAGGGCCAAGTATAAATTGCAATAATAAGAAAGTAACGTAGTAAACATATTTGGCCTAAGCCAGAAATTGGAACATAGGTTTTCAAGATCGATTGAATTAGAAATCTGCAAGTAATACTTTGACTACCTACTCTGATTTTAGTATTGTTTAATGATTAATACATAACAGATCTAGCAGCGCATAAGGTTACTTGTAAAGTTTCCGAAATAAAATTATTCAAGACAGAATCTTTTTTCATGATGCTCATAAAGTATCATTTCTAATACTAATATTAGTACATACATACATAATAATATACATACATATTAGTGTATTAAGTAACGCTCGGCGCAAACGGGCCACCGTCCGCAGCCAAAGGTGGCCTGCGAAAAACACTTTACATGATTTTTCATACATTTAGTAGGGTAAAGCGCGTCGCTGAAACCTACCAACATTTGTATGGCGAGACCCTACTAAAATAATGTATACAAATATGTGTTTTTTTTATCCACAATCGGGGTAGCACTTAGCGTTCATCTCACCTGATGTTAAGTGAAGATAAGGCTGACGATGGAAGCGCACTACTCCCGGAATCCTCAACACTGAGGAACTGGCTATCTTATCTCTAACTGCCGGAACATAACAATGCTGAAAACATCGTCGTTGTGGCGTAAGACTTAGATAAGATGGTGGTAGCTGGCCAGGCGGACTCAACAAGTCCTACCACCAACCAAACCGAATACAATATTTATCCCCACAGGGAATCGAACCCGGGACCTATTGTGGTGTGTACTACTAGACCATAGAAGCGGTTTGACGATTGACGTTGGCCACCAAAGGCTCGTTTGCTACTATAAGGCTAACCTTATAGTCAACAATAACTTAAATGGTTACGACCCTTACTTGAATCGGTATTCCTCAATTCTCAAACTGAAAATGTCGCAAGTAAAACTTACCAAGCCATCTTAAACTTACCAAATTTCAACAAAAACTCTAACAATCTCACAGAAATGCACAACTCTGGCGCTAATCGTTCGGGCCCTTTGTCCCAGTTCAAGGTCCCAATTCGTCCCAAATTGAATTGTCCCCTGTAATCGCCGATATTACAGAACGCGTCTTGCCCTTATTCCGGAAACTCTAACACTTTTAATAGCTGTTTTAATTGTCTGGCTATAACGAGTTGAAATTCAATTAATTTGTGTCAACGCTGCTGACAGCATTTCGTGTTATGAAAGTTGGTTAAGTGTTAGGTATTTAAGTATAAATAGTTGTGGTGTCCGATGACGATGTTTCAGCATACAGCAAAATCAAGTAAGTTTTTTTTGTAAAAATTTCGTTTTATGACAAGTTTTTTTGCTGACTATACTTTAATATTGTATTGTCATTTAAATCAAACCTGTATACAAAGTTTCAGCTCAATCGAACACTGGAGAGTGGGTCAAATTAATCTTGCAAAATTTGACCCGAACGGACATAATACAAACATACACTGCAAGTTAAATAAAAGCTTATAACTTGATAACGGATAAGTATAATATATACTATGCGATTATTATAAGAATAGGACTGTCAAACGGCATTTTTGATCTTTGTTCCTTTTCTTACACATCCTACACCCTGAAGTGGAAGCGAAACGCAAACAAATATGGTCGTTTTGACAGTCCTATTCTTATAATAATCGCATAGTACCTACTTACAATCCTTTTTCTTTGTAAATACATACGTAATATACCTAGAAAACACACAGACCAAGACAAACAGACATGTTCATGCATTTATATTTATCTTGTTCGGGAATCGAACCCGAGACCTTTAGCGCAGAAGCTAGGTATCTTACCCCTGCCACAGAATATATAATAGTACTCCTGCGCCAAATCAGTAATCAAATTAATTGAGCATTATTATATCTATGTAGTCAACAAGAAAAAGCTTTACATGTTGACTTAGAGCGCGCCTTTAAATTGCCTTTTTTGTATTAAACAAGTATTATTTTACTTTATTACAAGAAAAAAACTCAAAAGATCTATTATTATATCTCAAAATTGTATACAAAAGAAGTTTTGTTATAAAAATGTATCATTATTCAAAGCTTCAACTAATAGCTTGTAATAAAGATAGCATTCGCAGCACAATAGCTTGGATGCCTCAACACTCTATCTCAATTAATACTTGACAGTTTTGATAGTGTATTAAATTGCATATTCATTTTATTTATGCTTGTATTTTAAGCGCGATATTTGAAAGTCGATGTCTATTTATATTATTGCCTATGACAGTCTAGAAAGTTAATTAATATCAAACTCGGTTTTGAAAAATAATACTGCTGTAATTCAAATTATAAAACCAACTTCAGTTATATTTTAACCATTATTATCGCTTAAATTTCTCGTACGAAATTCAAATTAGGTTTTATATTTAATTAATAAACTCCGATGAATAAGTATTATATTTAATGCGTTTTTTGCATTTTAATTTGCGTTTTTATAAACTCTGGTTTAAAAATTTGTACATCCTCTTACTTACCTACAAAATTATACAAGTAAGAGCCGATTTTTCAATGCCAGGATAAAAATTATTCGACTGTTATCGTTTAATACCTCCAAATTGAAAAGCAATTGTCATTCATATCTCTCTTATTTTGAGATTGACATTTACTTTGGTTGGCTGACTGATAACTATTATCCGAGGTTATAAACATTATTCGTCTGATATCGTTTAATACCCCCAAATTGAAAAGCAATTGTCATTCATATGATAGATAGATAGATGATTTATTTGCACCAAACATATCTCTTTTGTTTTGAGATTGACATTTACTTTGGTTGGTTATTAATTTAACTGACTGATAACTATTATCTGAGAATGGAAAAATCAGCCCTAAGTTAGTTTTTTTTATCCACAACGGGGTAGCGCTTAGCCTTCATCACACCTGGGTGCCTACCATCAACTTTAAGACAGCGATTCAAAAATAGCGCGATGCAGAGTAGGTTCCTAAAATGAATTGCTTTCTTTCGTACTATGACCTTCTAAAAACTGGATCGCAAATGAATTGCTAAATGTGAATGACCGAACGATTTGTGTCCTTATTTCTTCTACCCGTCTCTTTTACTCGATTCTGTCATGCCCGGAGAGTGAGAGGGACGGGTATAACATGCAGGTGTCATGTTAGCTTGGCCGAGTTATAAGTCAAATAAGAGTACATGACAGCTTAGCGGCTGTGAAATGTCATTGAATGATCACTGAATCGCTGTCATTAATATTAAGCTGTCGTGGTACGAATAAGCGAAGCAGATCAGTTTAGGTCCAAAACAAAAATGCAATAAGAGTTGATGGTAGGCACCCTGATGTTAAGTTATTTGTTTGTACATCAATCTATTCGAAGTTGTCTGATATTCATTTATTTGTGTAGACAGTGGAATGAAATCAACAAACAAATGCAAGTCTGGAAAATGGCTGTCAACAAATTAGATCAGGGGCTCCGCCAAGCGTTACCGCGGGCTGGAACTAGTCTAATAAAAGCGAAGCGGTGGGCAAAAGAATTTCATATCATTTTATTTTTCGCTCACCGAGCTAGCTTCGGTATTGTTGCGGAGTTTAAAAATCGAACTTTTGTTTTATTTTCAAGAACATGTCGGCATCGGACCGCTAGTCTTGTTGACTGACTGGGAGAGGTACTTATTGCTTGTGCGTGGGTATTGCAAAGGCAAATACAGGTGGGAGTTTGAGGAAAATACGTTATTTGATGAAGATAGCTCAAAGTAAAGTCGATTGCCCTGAACTAGTTTCCAAATTGAAATTAAATGTACCTTTTCGTCAATCTCGTCCAAGAAATCTGCTCCACACTCCATTCGTCCGCACTGGTACGCCATAGCAATGTTTTCCATATTCGCACCAGTGTATTATTTAACAACATTTTTAACCCTCGAATACTCGCTACTGGGTAAAAAATACCACAGAGGGTATATTTTCGACGATTACTTTTTTCCTGAGCCCCGCAGCGACTCAGGAGTCTAGGTAGCTTCCGATCAATAAATTACAGATACTTCCTGAGAAAAACATATATTTTCATTGACTTTTGTAGAAGTAATTAGTTTTTTTTCATTTTTGTTCCATTTACGTTGCGTGAATTTCATGTTAATTTTTCAAAATTTTCACGTTATATAAAAAAGTTTGATTTATTTTTATTTTATTATTTTATTTTACAGTTTTTGGAAAACTTACAGCTAATTAAAAAGATAATAACAATGTTAGTGTAAGTAAAATAGAGCCAATTACAAGTTTTCACCTTTAAATAAATTTAATCGATCGATACTTAATAAATGTTACAAGTGGTGTTATTATTATGCTTAGTTTTTAATGTTGAAAGAAGTTATCATTATACATTTTTTTGAATTTGTTTGGTTTGGTGGTAAATAAGTCCAAGTCCATGATCTGGCACATCGAGTTGAAAAGTTCAGGCGCTCTGTTGGTAAACGTATTCGAAAGATAATTCGTTTTTGAAAAAGGTACGTTTAATAAGCTTGTATGGCGTGTCGTCTTTCTGGGCGTATTAATGTAGAATTTATTTAAAAGTTCAGGAGAGTTTATATTACCTTGGAATGTATTAAGAAGTAGTGCTATGTCCGACATTTCTCTTCTTTTATGTAATGGTAAGAAATGGAAGTGCTTGCAACGTTTAGAATAATTTTCGAAAGAATGGTGACATTTATTTTGGTAATTTGTAAGTGTAAGAAGTCTAATTTTGGTAATTGGTCTCAATTTTGATTGTTTTTAAAAAGAAAGTACTTAAGTAGGTTGTTTTTTAAATATTTGTTACTTTTTTAAGATTTGGTCTTATCCATAATATACCACTGTTACAGCCACAATTTGGCATTCCATTTGTGAGAAACATCCTATTTAACACTATGTCATCATAAAAAAGTAAAAAACATCGTTATTAAAGTACATAATCGCATTTATATTGTGTGGTATTTTTTACCCGGTAGCGAGTTTTTGTGACTAAAAATACCTAGCGAGTGCCGCCGAGTTAAGCAGAGCATTAATGCTCTTGACATATGAAATATATAGACTGTGGTATAAGTGTGTATTCATTCCTGCCGAACGATAACGTGAAAATATCTTATTGTTTGTTACCTGTGGAGGCTTGTAAATGGCTCCTTGTTACATATTTTGTATCTACTTTATAATATTAGCTGTAAACCCCCCAAATATTATAAAATAAAATGAATAATAAAATAAAAATTTTCTTTGAATATTTTCAGGTTATCGACAGTGGTATTACATCATTATACTTACACATACAAGCCTACAGAACCTGAGTTCAATCATTATTATGTTCAACATAATTTTGAGCTCATTTTGAGTAAGGGTATTAATATGTAGGTAATTGAGTACCTACCTAATTAATATGATTAATATGTAGACTTTGACTATACTCTTATCGCAAACTTATTAAATTGTGCATCAGTAGAGTTCATACGATGTCAGTAGTACCATGAAAAAAACTATAAAATTAAGTATTTTAAAGAGATTCACTTAACGCCAAAGTTGATAAAAATGATAGAAGTTTTCTTTTAGAATTTTATTGAGTGTAGTTATACTCATCCCGTTATTTTCTTTTGCGACCACTCTTAAGACTTAAATACTAGTGGGATAAGTTACTGACTTTCTTATTTTTATTTTTAGAAAGAAACAAGAATTGGGAAAACAATTTGAGAACTTACTGTAAAGCCGACGACTTCACGACATTTCACTTTATATGTTGGTAATAGAATACGTAAGACACAGCATAAGTAAAAGAACAGAGATAAAAATTAGGACTCCTTATGCCACCGCTTCACTACTGTGGTCCTCGTGTTTGCGTTGCCACGAATATAGGCCCGGGCGGGCACACATTCACCTACTCACTCTTTCGCGATGGCATTGCCACTCATCTCACGCCAAAAACCCAACCGACCACGCCAAAAACCAAACTCGCGGTGTCATAAGGCACTTCGCTTCATTGAATAAATAGACACATTTTGTGACAACAGGTACCGCAATTTTTTTATCTTCTAATAATTGCGTTAACTATCATTTAACAAATTTTCAGTCGGGAGGAAATGACTGAAAATAAAAAATAAATTACGTGATTGAGGGGCTGCCGCTGCTCCACCCACCCACGGAGCGGCAGCTGACGTTCACCATGCTTCATAATTAGTGATGGGATTTTATCCGGATAAATACTCAAAATGGATAAATACTCATAAATATCTATTTTTACTCGAGTATTTATCCAAAAAGGCGGATAAATACTCTTCGAACATTTTTATTTCTATTTAACGTAAATTTTGAAATTAGAATGTAGATAATTAGTATTTTTAAGATAAAATATGTGTTTCTGCGTTTTTAAATTACAAATAATGAATAATAGCAAAAGAACTATCTAATATTTCAAGCTATTTATATTTTTTTCTTCTTGCATTCACAATGCAATTTTTATTATTGAAAAATCGAAAATAAAGGACAATATGAAAAACAAAGTTATTTTTCGCTGGTTAAAAAAAATAGTGGTATACCCGACTCAATTACGACAAGATTTTGGTACTTTGGTTTTGGATTTTGGTACTATTTTGACAAGAAAACAGTAACGCAATGTCAAAAATATTAAAAAATCCAAGATGGCAGCCAAATTCTTTGTTTGTGGGCTGATTTTGATGAAACTCGACTTTTTGTCATTTTTCACATTGCGTTGCTGTTTTCTTGTCAAAATAGTTCCAAAAACCGAGTTCCACAAAAAGCGGCCCACATTCGTCAAATCTAGTCCAGCAAAACAAAAGTTGTGCGTGGATACAGCTAAAAAGATATTTATCCGTGATTTTGAGTAAATATCAGATAAAAACGGATAAAAACGAGTATTTATCCATTTTCGATAAATGTCCGAGTATTTACTTTTTGAGTATTTATCCACTGCCCATCACTATTCATAATATAACTCTCTCAAGCATATCACGAGTTTTCGCTTGAGAGGAAATGACTGACAAAATATACTATCTGGCTCATGGTCTATTATCTCTGTTCGGTAAATAACACCTATACTTTTCGCTGTTTACGAGTCATTCGACCTTTTTTTTCGATCTTTCACTTTAAACCCATTTGAAATTGTGAGGGCTAAACGAGCGAGTAAAGTTTCGCTTATTTCTTGAAATGAGCTTTTTAATTTATTTTATGCGATATTCCAGGCCCGACGTCTGAAGGCTGAAATGTTTTCAGGCTCAGGGTACGATGAAATCGTGGCTTTTTATAACGTTATACCTACTCATTTGTACAGTCGCTAGCACGTCAAGATTTTCAGTTACACTACGGAAATTAGTTTTATAACATAACTAGCTTTCCACTTTTTTTTGTTAATAGTGAGGGCATATAAAGTTATTTCGTATACCGAAAATGGCATATGTTGGACTCAGTCAGACACAGGGCCTGTCTCTCGTTGCACCCAGCTCTCCCGCCAAGCCTAATAGGCTTCGCATCAGGGCTGGGCGGTTTTAACCCATGCCCCGCCTCCTAACGAGCTTGAAAGCTCGAGAGGAGGCCGGACAGGAGAGAGAACTAGCTTCCCACCTGCTTTGCCCGCGTGCACAACATGACATTTTCCCGTGGGAACGACATATTTTCCCTGGAAAAAAGTAGTCTGAAAGGTGCCCCAGCAGTGGGGACATTAAATGGCTGATGATGACGTCGTTCTCATTGGTACAGTCGACATTATGTAATTTTTTACAATTTAACTACGAACACTGCTTTATAATAGTGGATGCCGGCGGCTTCGTCTGGGAATTAGATTTTCGATTATAATATTGCAATCGCGCTCCTTAAGGATCACTTCAAGTTTAAAGCGTGGTGCAGGCGAAACCGCAGGCGGGAGGCTAGTGTACGATACTAAGCTTGATTTGATGCCTCATCGTCATCGTCAGCTATATGTCCCCACTGCTAGGATACCAGTTTTCCTTATGGATGGATAAGGATAATGGGCCATGACGCACCACGCGAGCCCAATGCTGATTGATGGGTATTAACAACTGCAAGGGACCAACGGCTTAACGTGCCTTCCGAAGCCCGGAGCTTGAGATGAAAAGCTTTTGGTCACCCATTCCATGACCGACCACTGCCAAAGTTGCTTAACCTTAACGATTGCAGGGTTCCTCAATTTTTTATTTAAGTTATTCGTGTCTTTTTGATGTCTACTGTAGGTAAATTATAATAGTGTATCCCTAATTGGTTCTTTAAGTAGGAGGAATGGGATGTCTGCCTGCTCTAATTACATTAAGTTTTTATGTCATCCATCAAAGGAGGTATTTTTCGGCTTCTTTAAATATAGTCGCTGTTTTTTCTGAAATATTAGAGAAATTACTTGTTACATCATCCCGCTGGGGCTACAGTCTAGGTTTGTATTTAGAGAAACAGCTCCGAACTTCTTTGAAGCTATAATTCAAATTAAATGAATCTGATTTCAATTAAAATATAGGGTTTTTCATTAAGAGCGCTCGAACTTTGAAATGGAATAAAACAACCCGTTTATGTGATATTCCCACATTTTTTATTTTATTTTAAAGAGCACTTGATGACATTATTTATGATATATAATGTCAGCCAAATGATCACCGCGATTCCGCTGAAGGTGGTGTATCCTGATGGACCAACTTTGGACGACATTTTCACATAAATGGGGCTCAATCTCATGAATAACGCGAGTTATGTTGGCCTTCAGGTCAGCAATTATCTATGGTTTGTCAGCATAGACTCAGGATTTCACGTAGCCCCACAGAAAGTAATCGAGCGGAGTTAGATCACACGATCTCGGTGGCCTGTTTGATGTCACCACCACGCGAGACAACGAAGCCCTCAAACTTCTCATCCAATAAATTAAATGTTTCCCGTGCAGTATGGCAAGTGGCGCCGTCCTTTTGCAACCAAATGTTCCATGGTGAAATGTCACGAATAAATATGTATTCCCGCCAAATTTGACAGCTATCGCTTTTCCAAGATGGCCGCTATCAACTTTCAAAGTTTGAGCGTCCCTATTGAAAAACCCTTTATGTAATAAATATCAGGCACAATTAAGTACGGTCGAACCGATTGAATCGACATCAATTTTGCCATTAATTTGTTTGAAAGCGTTAAACTAAAGGGTGTCTCATTAAGAACTTTAAAAATAAAAAATATATTTATTTAATATTTTATTAACATTTTTTCCCTCCGTAAACTTAATTCACCTAGGTGAATTAAGTTTACTATTCGTAAACTTTAATCACCTGGGTGCATTAAAATTACTTTCACAAAACTTTATTCACCTTATTCTCCTAGGTGCATAAAGTATACTTTTAAGTAAACTTTATTCACTTTTATATATGAAGAATGTTTTTTATCAGTAAAACTCTGGCTCAATGAGTGCTTATGATAGTTTATTTAGGATTGTCATATTGACACACAATTTTCCTGCAATCTATTATAAGTTTATTACGTGTTTCCTCAAAGCAAACTTTCCACACTACTCTAAGTAGGTAAACGAATAAAATAGTTTAATAGAAAGCAACTTGATCTGATCGCGGCATTTTAAAATAACGCAGACACCAAGCGCACTCCAAAACAACGCAGATTCAGCGTTCAACTAAAAAATGGTCATAAGTATTATAAGCCATTTTCTATATATGTAAGCCATCCTTACTTCCTATTAATCCTACTAATCCTACTAATCCTACTAATCCTACTAATCCTACTAATCCTACTAATCCTACTAATCCTATCCTACTAATATATTGTAAATGCGTCTCTGTCTGTCTGTGTGTTACACAATCACACCTAAACTACTGAACCGATTTGAATGAATTTTGGTACAGAGATAGTCTAGAGCCTGAGAAAGGACATAGGCTACTTTTTATTCCTGAAAAATATCACCTTTCCGCGGGATAACGTCGTGTAGTACACGCGGGCGAAGCCGCGGGCGGAAGGCTAGTTTTCTATAAATGGTCCGTTAGATTTTTAGCTGGGGTGATTATTTTAAATATCTCTTTTGTTTTGTGACTAGCGGTACTTACAGGTGATTAAAGTTTACTAAGAGTAGGTTTTATTCACCTAGGTGATCCATTTTAACTTGGGTGAATAAAGTTTACTTCTTATTTTAAATATATGTCTTTTGTTTTGTGACCAGCGGTACAGGTGATTAAAGTTTACGAATAGTATACTTAATTCACCTAGGTGAATTAACTCAGGTGAATTAAGTTTACGGAGCGCATTTTTTTTTACTTATGTATGGAGGTAGTGATGACATTTAAACATGAAACAAAATATTGGTTAAATGACCACCGTTGTTCTGTGCCTGTAGTGTAAGTTTTTATGTCAAAAAACGCAAACTATTTCGATTCCGTATTTGTGTCAATTTGTATGAAAACTGTATTAGCGCCTCTAGCGGCGAGTAGCGCGCTTATATAGTTTTCATACAAATTGACATAAATACGTAATCGAAATAGTTTGCGTTTGCTTGACATAAAAACTTACACTAGGGGCACTTTTGGCAGGTATGCAATCTGTTAACGAAGTTTTGCAATATAGTTTGTTTCTTGTCTAGATAACTATATATGTTTTATTTGTAATACCTCAGTTCATTCTGATATCCGTAACCCAACGCTATTATTATTATATCGGAATCAGATTAATGAGTGTGAGGTACTGAGATATATACTTGTTTTTCTTTATCTCTACCTATGTCGAAATTCATCACAACTGCTTAGGCTCAAAATAAAAGAAACCATTGAAAAATGGAAAATCGCCCGAGAGCAGTCGCCCGGAAAGCGAAAGGTCGTGGGTTCGAGTCCCATCGGAGCTAGTTGTGAGACGGGTCGATTTTTTCTAAATACTTCATTCTCCATTTTTCAGTAATAAAATTGCATTGTGAATGCAAAAAACTAAAAATTAAAATAAGAAACCATTGTTTTAATTTTTACTCTCGCAGGTATTTATATTAGTAATTTAGTTATTTAATCTGCGTGTCTTCATCAAGGCCGTAGCAAACGCACCTATTCACCATAAGCTTTCCTTCACACCTCATGAATACTATTCTTCTTCATTATGCATTGAAGTCTCATCCCCGACCACGATGTTCATTTCCATATAAAGGTTTAGCTTTATAATTTTTTCCTTTTCGGGACCGAAATGTGACGTTTACACGGAACGATATTTTGACAGTACAATTTGGAAGATTTTATAAATAAATTTTTAGTAAAACTTTTATTTTTATGTCAAGCTTTTTTGCTGACTGTACTTTAGTATTGTATTGTCATCTAAACCAAACCTGTATACAAAATTTCAGCTCCATCAGACACTGGGAAGTGGTTCAAATTAAGCTTGCAAGATTTGTCCCCCGCTAAGTCACTAACTAACATAGCAAGTTAATAAAAATCTTGTAAATAGTAATAACTTCTAAATATACTAATGCAGCCGGTACCAACAGCTTAACGCTCGAGAAAATAAATTTTGACCACCAACCTCGTGACGAACTTTTGCTAAAGTAGCTAAATTTTATAACTGAATCATCGACTCTAATTCAATACAAATAATATTAACATGGTTGTTTTAGGAGATAACTCGGGCAGATATCGTTATATAGTTCGTATTCCTTTTACAGATACACACGTATTTACTGAAAAGAATTATGAGAGGGCGGATAAGACCCCTGGTTACACTCCCCCCCCACCCCAAACGCTAATTTAGGACTTGATCAGTGGCATAAGGACCTCCCTTGATCAAGTTTGGGGGCCCCCAGAAGCTCGGATCGTTTGCCCGAGCCCAAGAAAGTTTGCTTAGGATTTAATCAAAGGCATAAGGATTCGCTTGGGGGCCCCCACATGTTTAGTACGCGTGCCAATCACGTACGTTTGTTCATGATTTGATCGAGGGCATAACAAGGCATTTGGGGGCCCCCAGAATATTTGCCCGAGGCACAGAATGTTTGTTTATGATTTTATCAAGGACACATTGAGGCGTTTGGTGGCCTCCAGGACGAAAAGTCCAGAATGTTTATTAAGGATATGATCAAGGGTATGAGAAGGCATTTGGGGCCCCCAGGATCGCGGGCCAGGGTTGGTCCGCTTCTTCCACTCCCCAGTTAGTCTGCCACTGCATAGGAGTCGCTTCAAAGGGCAAAAAATAAAAGGTCAACTGGTACCGACCGACATATACCTATTATTTATTTGTTTCCTTAATATATATTTACTTGTATGTACACGTACCTTCTTTAAAAATTAAACTAAAAAAATCAGAGAAATGGGAGATATTATATAGTTGAAAAAAATCAGTTTCAGTTGTATTCTACGCAATGCTTATGTGGTTAGTTAGTTGTATTTAATGCTTAATGAAAATATTATTAAACATTAAATGTGTGGTTAATAAAACTAATTAACCACATAATTAAAGAAAGATTGGCTATATTATATTATGATGGTTACTGAAGCAGTTATATAAATTATATTAATAATAAACATTTTGGCAACCTGTATTGCGCAAGGGTAGGGATGACTGACTGTCTTTTTTGCATAGGATGCGGGTTTTATATACGTACGAGGCAAATATTTGTGTGCATTTGTCTTGGTGTTTTATTATATTTATCTAGCATTCATAAATTACGAACAACATTTATGTTAAGTATGTTCTTCATAATATAAGTTCACTTAAATGCTAACTATTTTATAGAATCAGGTGTCACTTGACGGAAGTCCCTATTAAACTACCTATTGTAAAATAAAAAGAGAAATATTAACTGTAAAAAGTTTTTTTCCTTATACCAAAATATATATTTACCAAAAGCTTAAAACTTCACCAGAGACAAAAGCTTGAAAAAGCACAGATTTTAATTTCAGCCTTCCGTCTCAAAGTCAGCGAAGATGTAAAAAAGTCTTTCCATATAAAATGCACTATTCGCGGCAGTAAAGCAGACAGCTGTCAGCAGGACCGTAAATTTTTTATAGCCCCTCATTTATTCAGGAAAAACAAAAGCCCTTTTTACTGTATTGAAGATTCACTATGACTGAACAATGCCTATCGTATAAAGTTATTCGACTTTTGGTTTCAGAAAAGGATTCTAAAAGTAAGAATTATTTAGTACTGATAAATCACGGCGTGGAAAATTTGAAAGAAATACACTGGTTTTCAGAAAAAACGGGCCTTGTTTTTTTTCATACAAACATACTCACTGCATTATCGCAGATCATCTACTAGTTATTCCTCGCAAGTGAAGTGCAAAATGACTCTTCATAAGAACTCTCCTTAAGGTGGTTCGATGAGCTCAGTAGCGCCACCAATGGAAATAAATCATTTACGATTTATCAAGGGTTTAGAATATTAGGTTCGGTTATTTTGCGCAAATAGAAGAGTAAAGTGCAATTTTTAAGTATTTTTTCATGGCTTCAAATGTGAGCTTCAAGTTATGGGTCTCGATATTGCTAAATGTGCCACTTTTGGCACTATTGATATTCACGACTTACTTATTGCTTAAGTTTGAGTTCTTAAAAGTATATTTATAAAATGAATTTTACCATTTTATTTTCGCGAAATAACCGAAACTTTTGATCTATGCCTTTCATCATCATCATCATCATCATGTCAGCCGAACGACGCCCACTGCTGGGCATAGGCCTCCCCCGATTAAAAAAATGCAATTGATTTATTTCCATTGGTGGTGCTACTGAGCTCATCAAACCACCTAGGAACAAACACTTCATCATCATTGACAGCCGATTTGGCGCAAGGGTAGGATACCTGCCTTCTACGCCGGAGGTCACGGGTTCGATTCCCGAACAAGACAAATATTTAGTGTACATGAACATGTCTATTTGTCTTGGTCAGGGTGTTTTCTATGTAAATAGGTATATCAAGTATATATTTACAAAAAAGTTTATAAGTATTTCTATTGTAAGAAACTTTAATATATTTTTTTATATAATTTCCCCGCAGCGGAAAATATTGAAAATTAGTTCTCGTTGCGTGCATTGTTCTATAAAAATCATAAAACATTAGGTTTTACATTTTTGGATGTTCTGGAATGTAAAACCAATTTCAAATGTGTTTCAAATGATTAAAGGGAAATCAAACATTTATTCAACACATTTGACTTAAACCATATTGAGTTTTATTTAAATGACCATGAAGTGAACATGTTTGTATAAAAATAAAGCAAGTGTCCATTTTTTCTGCAAAGGGTTTTGTAATCTATACTCATCACTCTCATCTGTCTGTCTGTGATCTTTTCACGCCTAAACCACTGAAGCAATTTTGATGATATTGGCAAAGATAAAGATTGGTCCTTTTAGAAGGATTAATGTTACATTTATCCTGAAAAGTTGAATTGATCTTCTGCTACTAGAAGATCAATTCAATTTTTTTTTCGAAAACATAAAAAAATAAAAAATGATATAACCGAAAAACATGCCAACGAAGTCACCGACACAAATCCATACTAATATTATAAATGTGACAGTGTTTGTTTGTTTGTTTGTTCGTCTTTCACGTCAAAACGGAGCAACGGATCGACGAGATCTATCTCTATCTCGTCGATAATTTGAGAGCTGGAGAGTAACATAGTCTAAAATAAAATAGTAATTTCGTAGAGAAAAACGTTAAACTGTCGTACTTTACACAACTGTCATTTCTTCCATAGAGAAAGCAATAACTACGATCTTTGATAGCCACTTCCAAAGAGTAAGTATCTGCTCTTTGGAAGCGGCATATGTCAAAGAGCACTGACGTTTATGCCGCTTTGATTTACTTACTTTTTAATAATTGGCATTTTTTGTGGCAGGCAGTGTACAAGTTGGTGATACGAAGTTCGTGTCCAATAAAATTTATTAAGCAAAACAACGTTTGGCTGGTCAGCTAGTATTTTATAAATGCTAAATAAATCACATACGTTTGTAGGTTGCCTTTCTTGCCTGAAAAGGTGAACCTATTTTAATGATTTTCGGCACAGATTAGACATCGATATGAACGTTTTGTTTAAATATCAAATATAATTGGCGAGTTATGTTTAGATTTTCTTTGAATTTCTTAACCCATTACCGCCCTCTGTACCCACGTGTGTACACCTATTCAAACTCAATTTCTGAGCGTAATCACAAATGTCAACTCGAAATGTTTAGTTATAATTAATCAAGAGGTCACTAGCATCTATAAAAAATAAAAAAGTTTGCGGCTGGTGCTAAAATAAGTGCCGAATTGTCAATTTTTCTTTGGTTGTTTTTAAAGTGGCCGGTACCGGTTGTAAAATTATTCTAATTTAATAAATAAAAGCCGAATTAGATTGAATTTTACATTCTCAGGTAAGTTTACATTGTTAACTATTACAATAATCTAAAACAATAACAATTATTATCATATGACATGGCAAAAAGTGTTTGAGAATGTTAGTGTACATGCTCGTGTACAGTGGGAGGAAGTATACTAAAAAAAACTTATTTGCCGGCCCTGGCTAATCACCGAAAAATGTCGCATAGATATCGATTATCTTCTCAAAACGACTTCCTCAGACTAGAGGAAGCGGTAGAAAACCCTAAAAAACCCTAATGGGTGAAGATGACGATACGGAAATCGACTTAGTAGTCATACCACCAGATCCTGCTATTGCGAGTGATGAAGAAGAAAGTGTAGAGGACGATTGGGTTCCATCAGTACTTCCACGTGACATACCAGCTACGTTTGAGCTTTCACGTCGTCAACATAACGATTCCGAGTGGAGTAGCAGTGATGATAACCCGCTTTCTATTGATGGACCAGCCCGAAAGCGTGCTCGTCCAAACCAATATGCTGAACAAAACCTTACTTGGAAAAAAACATTGCCGGTCTATTCAACAGCCCATTGGAACCATTAGGGAAAATGAAACGTTGGTGTTCTACCTTGGAACTGAAACAAGATGTAAATATTCCAAATCTCTTTCAAAATCACAACAGAGAAATAGGTGGCGTTGATCAAATGTATACTCGTACGTCTATAACCCTGTATTGAGTCAGTGTCAGAGGAAAAATAGTGGTGGGATATTTTGACCTATCTGGTGGATATGACAGTATCAAACGCATGGCGTTTACATATTCTTACTGAAAAAAAATATAATACAACGTGCCTTGACCAATTAGCTTTTAGGCAATATATATCCAAATCATATTTGCCCAACATCAACACAAGGATGCGGCCTTCTTCATCAGCATCATCAACCATATCCTCAAGCAATAACGGCCATAGCCCAGAGCGAATTGTTGATCCCCTTCGATGTGTTATTTGCCAAGGCAGGAGGTCGTTGGCGATGTGCTATATGTCTTAAAACTCTTTGCTTGGAGCAACCCTCTTCTAAGAAATTTTACTACTGATTAGCCCGCTGTACACGGACGTGTACACGGTTTTTTTTAAAGATATAAATATTTTTTTATTTTTTTTTATTTTTTGTTCATCATCTGTAACCCATTTCATTATAATAATAATAAAAAAAATTGAAAATATATTGTAGTTTGACTATGGGCGTTAATGGGTACAAGAATGTTTCATTACAACATAATAGTTCAGTTAATATTTTAATCAATTTAAATCAAGAGGTCCCGGGTTCAATTTCCAGTGGGGGTACATATTGTATTCGGTTTGGTTGGTGGTAGGACTTGTTCTTAGTCCGCCTGGTTAGCTACCACCGTCTTATCTAAGTCTGACGCCATAACACACATAATACAAATTAAATATCAATTATTTATAGCAGTTATCCTATAAAGAAGCTTTTCCAATCATGCTTACAGAGGGCCTAGACAAGTGGCTTTCTGGTTGAAAAATGGAAAATGAAGTATTTAGAAAAAATCGACCCGTCTCACAACCAGCTCCGATGGGACTCGAACCCACAGGAGCGAAAGGTCGTGGGTTCGAGTCCCATCGGAGCTGGTTGTGAAACGGGATCGATTTTTTCTAAATACTTCAGTTTCCATTTTTCAACCATAACAATTACATTGTGAATGCAAAAAAGTAAACATTTAAATAAGTGGCTTTCTATTATCGATATCGCCAGTAGAATAGAAAGAAAACGTATGGGTTCGACATTAGCGATTGAAATGTCACGTGACCGCTAATGTCAATCCCATACATTTTCTTTTATTCTACTGGTTATATCATGGAGCTAGACTTAATACCGAGTTAACTGGAGTTTTCACCCTGAATAAAAAAATGTGCCCAGCAAATTTGACATTTAGTATGTAGTGGCTGACAGTTGTCTCATTATGACCATACGTATTTTTTCAAAGTGTAGGTGAGACGGAAGACAGCCACCGTGTAATTTGTGGTCACAAAAAAGTGTTAGTACTGCACTCTCCAGTTACCTCAGTATGTAGTCTAGCTCCATAGGCCATTCTAACGCCACTTGTCAAAAACATGAAAAAAGCTCGAATCAAAAAGCTTTTTCATGACAACTCGTTCAAATACGAAACACAAGCCAAACATTAATTTAAATCCCATGTGTACGCTTCTTATTGTCCCTTTACGTTCTCCAGGATATTATTTAAAAATCCACATTTTTCTTTAGAGAAAAAAAACTCCTAATAAATGCTGCGTCAAATGGCTCCCGAAGTCCCGACCCGACGCTAGCGCCACGATTCACTCCCCCCGCAGTCGTGAGAAGTTTCGGGACGGGGCGCACGTACTTTACGGCACCAGATCGTGAAATAAATACATCGATTATGAAACTGTGCAACTGTGCTTGTGTATGTGCTGTGCTGTTTTAGTGTGTGTGTTAAAAAGTGGATTGGAAACATGTAAGTTTAAGAAGTTTTCATTGTTTATTTCTGTTTGTTTTTCGACTTACAGATTAGCTAGATTATCGGTTTTTCAGATATTGCGGTTGCAGCTAGGTTTGAAATTTTACAGGTATTCAGTAGGTTTCAGTGGCAAATTTGAGACCGTAAAGATAGTATATCTTTTAAAGGAAATATAGCATTAAAAGTATTGGTATCAAAGTGAATTTTCTGTGAAAACTCTTTTAGAATAACAGCTGTGTTGTCATAGAATTATATTAATTTGACATGATCGACACCCAACTAAATAGAAATATAGAGATGAGAGGTAAATAATTATCGTTTTTCATTACAGACAGTATTACAATTAATTCAATATTACTCGCATGGTTAATGACATAAGTAGGTACATAATTTATTCTTTATCATCATTAATTTGATAGTTATTTATACACGCGAAAAAATAATTTTATCGAGTTTATGCTAAAATTTTCCCACGCGCTTTCCAATGAAACCTCATTAGGTTTTGTTGAAATGGAAGTTAGAATTATAAATTCAATTTCTTTGTATCTAAAACAAGGCATTTCATATAATTACAAGGTCTCCTGCCGTAGAATTTGCGAACCGATGGCGTAGCTTCTATTGACGTTCATAAGTGTTGTTAAACAAACCTAAATTGAATAAACGATATTGAATTTTGAATTAGAATTTTTTGAATTTTGAATGGTTTTAAGTAGGTACTTAGCTTAAAGTTATAATTTAACCCATTACACAAAAAAGTTAAAATAAAAAGTTTTTTCCAATGACGTCATTCTTCTTGGTTCTATTTAATACAATTAAATACATTTTTAAAAAAAATTACTGGATTACCAACAGAAATCAGGAATTTATATGCGAATAATTTTGTTACCATTAAATTATGTTCTTTCTAAGTAAGTATACGTAATTATATCAATAAAATGCATGGTTTCCGAAAATCCTCTAAACATTTTTAAAGATCTTTAGAAATACAAAGTATGTAAAAATTAAAGCCTTAATTAGAACCTATTGAATGAAGATGTTATTTTTGGTACTTACCTTATAATTAATCCGCCTACAAATTATACGAAATCTAATTTTAAATTACGAAATACTTTAACAAAAAATCTTACATTTTTGAGATAATACTTAACTTGAGTTTGATATATCATTAGGTACTTTAGGTAGACTAGCCTTACGCCCACGGCTTTCCTCGACGAAATTTTTCCGGAATAAAAAGCTCCAGCTCCCAAACGAATCCCCCTTAACCCTTGGATTGGCAAACATATTTTTTGCTGAATTTGGTAATTCTGTCTATTCATTCTTGTTCTAGGGTCAGTAAAGGACTCTTAAAAAATAGTACAAAAATTCTGTAAGTTTCAGTTTTCCGGAAAATTGATGTACCACACATGGAACATTGCCAATCTTTCTTGATTTCTATTGTGTAAATGGATGTTCCTTGGGTGGTACATTGCTAAGTTAAGGGTAAGACTGGTGTAATTAAAATAATGTTCTTTTATTTTTTTATTTAATCTTATATCTATGGACATGATGCTATACCGAACAACCAGTAGATATATTGATCCTAAATAAAACCAAAAATAAAATTAGTAATAAAGACAGATACTATCAGTACAAATGTCGTCATATTTGATGGGACTCGAGGGTCTGGGAATCATTGGTTTATTTGCCTTACTTTCAACGGAAACCACGCGACTAAGTGAAATACCGGGTTTCTATAGTTCTTCATAAACCTCTTGCTAAGAAATGCTTCAGAGTCATGGTCTTTTTCTGCGTTTTCCGGAAGAGCAGCCAATCATTGTTGAGGCATATGTCGACCAACTGGGCAAACATACCCGTATACCATCTATTGGATTTGAAGCGAATTTTGTACAGAGCGATCAGCATGTATGCTAGATCCACCCCTCCCATGTATTTATTATACTTTTTCACGATTATTGGACACGCTACATCAATATTGGCTTTGTCTTCTTCGCAGTATCTTTTAATTTTACCGACGGGATCGGCACCCACGTATAAACTGAACAACGTGACTGGTTTGTTGTCATTCCATTTTATAATGGACAATTTATTTTTGTTGCAAACTACTTGAGTACGTGAGTCTCTCCTTGTCTTCTTGAAGGTCTTATAAACTGGCCGTTATTTTTCAGCGCCTTTCATTCGGTTTGTTCTAATTGTACCAAGTCCAAATATTCTGTAATCTTTCTTAAAAATGTTAAAAAGCTCCGGCGACATAAAATATTTGTCACAAAAGACAAAAGATAGTTTCTTTTTAATTGATTGACATAGCGCAATCATAATCTTTGCAACAAACCCAAACCCTCTTCTTCTTCTGTGAACTTGTGGATTGACGGTGTCCCACCCGAGGAACATACCAAAAAATAATAATATTCCTTTGCAGTTGGCAGTGTACCATGCGTGGAACATCAACATAAGGAGGTTGTAAAAGTAATAAAAACCAACAATAGCGATATAATTAAAATATGGTCAGGTAAAGTAGAGTTTTAGGAGCATGCTACAACAAAAGTTTTCAGCCGCAAAGCATAAAAATACAATGAAATTAATTATCTTACCTTGAGCACTGAAGAAGCACGACGTCTTGACACCATTGTAGCTGTCAAATTTACAGATATAGTGAAGCCAGGTCGGGAAAATATTTTTTTAACGAAAAAAGAATAATGGCAGTTCATGGTTTTTTCATTTTTGAACTTATTTTCTAAATCATATTATACCTAGATTTTATGCAAGGTGGTGTTCCGCGCAAGGCACAGTACCAATCGAAGGGTATACCAAAAATCACGTCGAACAGTTGCTTCGTTTTGACGTGAAAGACGAAAAAACAAACTTTTTTGTTTTCCAACGTTTATTTACTACACAAATAAATGCGTGTTTTTATAAATAAATAAAGTTTAAGTTATTCCTTTAACGACTACGCATTTATCGGAGGTTCAGTAAAACTCTTGAATAATGCATTAGGTAGAAGCTTACATGTTCATAGTTCTAGTAATAAAATTACGCAGCTCCGCAAAGGATTATGTAATACCTAAACAATATCCAGATATGGAAAATATTATACATTAAGTTCCTATTAAGAAAAAATCTACAGTCTTACAATTAGGTCCGATGGGACTCGAAACTACAACCTTTCACTGTCCGGGCGAATGCTATAACTAATTCAGACTCCGTAGCTCAGTGAATAGAGCATTCGCTCGGACAATGAAAGGTCGTGGGTTCGAGTCCCATCGGAGCTAATTGTGGGTCGATTTTTTTCAATAATAAAAATTGCATTGTGATTGCAAGAAAGTAAATATATTATTAAGATATGGAACTAGGTGTTATTGTTGATCGAAGGATATGGATTTCCTTTTGGTGAAATTCGTTATTTCTATCTTACTTATATATATACTTTCCGTTTTCAATATATTCATTTCTATTCAAATAATATTCCGTGCTATCTATCTTGACAGTTAGTTATCCCCCTGCTTACTTGTAGAAAGGGCGCCAGAAAACGAAGTCGGAAATCTAAAACTAATCTTTTACCATAATCTTAGAACAAAAAAAAATGTTTTGTAACTAGCGCCATAAGCACCCCAGTCACGCGCAGAGTTATCTGGCACGCAGTCCTAGCCGAAGTACTACATACGAACAATCGTCATTATGGAAATCGTATAGTAAACTATACCATCCGTCAAAAATTGTCAAAGTGCTGCTGTCAAATAGGTATCTATTGAATTTTAGATCTTTAGACGACCAAAAGAGGCGCTTTCATAAAAAATAATAAGTTCACGATAACCATTACGATAACGACGGCTTTTCAGGATAAAATGAAAACTTTGAAAATAATTTTTCTACTTTACCCGTCCGGGAGTTAAACCCGGGACCTCAGCGGCACCATGAAACTGGTAACCACTCAAACACGGAGATCGTCACAATTCTATTCTCGCTCACCGCCCCGCAACTTGTTATTGATACACTTTGCGAAACAAAAATCAGCCATCATCATCATCCATACAAAAGTGGAAATATAATTAATGAAAACGTATGGATCAGCCGACTTTATTTCGCGATTTCAGTTTTGGTGCTATACTAAGATAGGGTGATAGCGTTATGTCAAATAGTTTTTTTTTTATATTGGACACCATCGCAGACATTTTGTTCAAACACCAAACTTAAGTAGCTTGATCACTAGTGTTATGGAAATAGGAAACAACGACGGGACCACATACACGCAGACCTGAGGAAATATTGAAAAGTACGTTTTCAATATTTACCCGACAGGGAATTGAACCCGGGACCTCAAGAGATAGCGGCACCTTGAATATATATACCTTGTCCGTACACCACTCGGCCACGTTGGGCGTCAAATTATGGTAGCTTATGATAAAGATATGCTTTAAAGAAGAATCTGACTGCTAATAAATGTTTTATAACAGGCGAATTAAGAGCTGTTTAATTGTGACTATAGCTGCCTTTTTTTAAAACAAATCTTCTTTGGCGAGACTATGATGCCACTGACTTGGTGAGAGTCCGTTCTCTCCTTGTCTAGTTAGAAAATAAGATGCTTTACAATATCTCTGAAATATGTTCTTTAAAATAAAGACTTATAATAATAGTGTTGCTAATATTACGAAAAAGATTTTTAATAAGTAAAAAAATATCTGTAAAATACCCTACCTATATATGTAAGAATAACTTAGGGATGACTTTACCAATTTTAAATACTTACTGCGAATTTTGTAAATGGTCCCTAAGGAAACGAAATTGTATTAATTTTCTTGTGTCAGTAAACCTGATAAGAATAACTTAGGGATGACTTTACCAATTTTAAATACTTACTGCGAATTTTGTAAATGGTCCCTAAGGAAACGAAATTGTATTAATTTTCTTGTGTCAGTAAACCTGATATTGATACTTTCATAAGTCACACAATAATAATAGAAGAAGAACGTGACATGCAGCTTGTATTTTGTGATAAAATATAGTATATTATACTTTGTTCAATGTAGCCTGGATCCTAGAACAGCTCATTCATGCAAAGCAAAAAGTTCTTTATGCAATTAAAAATAAAAACTCAAAAAATCAGCTTTATACTTTTTTGCAGCTTATGTTAGAAAATAAGTTTTTAGTAAAAACTTTTATGACAACCTTTTTTTATTGTTTGTACTTAAATATTGTATTGTCATCCAAACCAAACCTGTGTAGGTACAAAGTTTCAACTCAATCGGACACTGGTAAGTTGGTCAAATTTAGCTTGCAAGATTTGACCCGAACGGACATACATACACATACATACATACATACACTGCAAGTTAAATAATAGCTTATAATAATTAGACCCTATTTCTTATTCAGAAACATTTTGCTTTGCACGAAAATGAGCTGTCATAGGACCCATGCTCGTTGAACAAAGCATATCAACCCGCCCCAGCTACATTGTATATTATACCTACACAAGATTTCCGCTTGTGACTTTTCCCGTGTGATCTACTGGACGTTTTCCCATAGGAAAAAACTTAACTGGGTCTAAAAATAGCTTTAGGATATTCTAGGGTCTAATATTCTAAAGACTACCCGTTGTCCTAGGTTGTTAGTTTAGCATCAAGACTAAAAACTACTTCAAATTTCATCCAGACCCGTTTAGCCATTTTTATTTTATTTTTTTATTAAGTACTAGCTGTTGCCCGCGACTTCGTACGCACGGTAGAGTGACTTTTGTATTTGTTTATTTTATGTGTAATCTACACATCCTTCCAGTGACCGCAAAGTATATGTGTGTGTTTAGATAGGTGTAGGTCTCGGAAGCGCGGAATTCAGTGTTTCGCTCGGGATTGCTTGTTAACCGAGCTTCACGGTCCTCATCGGTTTTAAGAGCACGAAGTAACCTCATCCTCTTAGCTGACCTAGAGCCTTGCGATAAATTACTAATTTTTTTTCCTAGGCATTTCAAATAACAATAATCGTAATCAAATCACAATAATCAACCGTCCGTAAATAGTCCGTTTTCCAACAATTCAAATTTAACTACAAATCAATAAATCGAAATCTAATTCAAGTATATTTTATTTATCGTATTTTTAATTCATTAAAATCACAATAACTGATCTCTCTGTTTTCTCAGGGTGTCAGCCGTCAATAGTAAGCAATATAATAATATAGTCCCACACTTCTGTCTGTTCCTGTGACAGCCGTGGCAGAGGAGTCACTGTCTCGTAATGTCTATTCATAATATCACGCGAAATTAAAATTTCACTAGTGGAATTATAATATCACGACTTTGACAAAATCCCTGCGACATATTATATAAGTAGATTTTTAATAGAAATAATCGGCACGATGAAAAAAAATGTGTCACAAAACTTATTAATTTTAAAAGGATTTTTCATTGATTAATATAATCATAATAAATATTTTACAATCCCTTTTCAGCAAAACAAAATCAGACTAAATCGTTTTGAAAATATTGCTAAGCACATTAATAATAATATTTTCTTTTTTTACTCAGTAATCTTCTGAGATTGAAGTATTCCAAGAAAAAAGTCTAATTGTAGTCTAGGCATTTATGTAGTCGCGTTCTGAAAATATTTACTACCAAGTCTAATTGTAGTCTAGGTATTTATGTAGTCGCGTTCTGAAAATATTCACTACCAAGATTTTATGTGATTACAAATGAAACCACAAATATTACTTTTACTTGTAATTTCAACTTGACATACAAAAACATTATGTATTTTATTATAAATTATTAGCTTTACAAAAGTTAAGTAGGTACCAATTAGTAAGCTTAAACTCGAATATTTACTCATTTAGTAAATGCCCACTACTTTGGCCTCGTGAAATTCAGGTTTACTTTCGGCTTTATTTTATCCTATGCTTGTTTTTGTTTAAAAAAACGAAGCAAAATTCTAGGTCTTTTAGACTCGCTTCTCCAAGTATTCGCATTAAAACGTTTCTAGAAATAACTTAATAGAGTCATTTGCCACCGCTCATTCATGCTTTAAAAACAATAAAAAAATTAAACATATTATTATTTATATCTGTACCTACATTCACAATTAAAATTTTATACTTTAAAATGAAATATTAGAATATTAATCACAGAATATCTAAAAGTCTACAAAATCGACCTGCCAGCAACTCCGTAGCTCAGTGGTTAGAGTATTTGCTCCGACAATGAAAGTTCGTGGGTTCGAATCCCATCAGTGCTAGTTGTGAGACTGGTAGATTTTTTTTTATATTACATTTTTAACTGCCAAACATGTTCTACAATTTCAAGGTAGATATTAACAACTTGTCACGTATTTTTTCCATGACATTCATCTCAAGGGGTTTCAGCAGCGTTTTGTGAGCGTATTATTTTTTGCTATCATTATTCCATACGTCACAATATAGTCGCTGTTTAAGAAATCACTGTGTGTCAGTTTTTTTATTATAACGAATTTATATAAAAATACTTCAAAAATTGAAAAGGAGGAGGTTATCTATTCGTCGCGTATATATTTTTTTTATATGTATGTACACCGATTACTCGAAGATGGCTGAACCGATTGAAATGATTCAAACGCTATAACATCAGGTTTTATCCCAAATTCGTCCCATTTTTTGAAATTTTGAAATCGGTTCAGTAGTTTTCAGGAAATATTAAAAATACTGTCGTATTCATTACCACTTTATGTGAATTTATTACGTATCTTTAGGCATAAACTCCTTTGTTTATAACCCGATTTAGATGATTCTTGTTTTGTTGAAAAGGGGATACCTCAAGGTATTTTAACCGACTTCAAAAAGGAGGTTCTCAGTTTGATCACATACCTATTTATCAGAATACACGTAAATTGTCTGCATGATGCACTAAAAAGAGTGAAATAAAAATTAGTTTTATAAAAAAATTAAACCGCCTTCAAAAAAATTACATCAAAAAAGTAAGAAATAATCCCTCACCATCACCACATAACGTAAGTACTTTGAAGTCGGGCGGGTATTAACAAAAACAACAAAAAAAATTACATGTTTCACGCCCGACTTCAAAGTACTTACATTATTTGGTGATGGTGAGGGATTATTTCTTACTTTTTTGATGTCATTTTTTTGAAGGCGGTTTTATTTTTTTATAACAATAATTTTTTAAATCAACACCGTTAAAACAATGTGTCGAGACCTCGTATTAAAGCAATGTATTATTTTTTATCACATTAGCTTTATCCTGTGAGGATGAAAGATATGTTATTTCTATAGGAAATTGAGTCTTGGATATCTGCCGCTACGGTTGTTGTGCCCCCATTGAAATTCTGTAATCTCAAATAGGATAAAAATATTTCTTAAAGTTATTTTTATACAATTATTTTTTTATTTGATAACCTTCATAAAAGCATGTCGGTATTTTTAAGAAAAAATATTATTGAAGTTTATCAAGTAAGTTTTTTTTAATACTCCCTTCGGGGTAGCACTTAGGGCCTGTTTCACAATGTCTAAGTAAGTTCTCACTAGCTGTTACTTGACAGATAGTCCATACAAATCTGACATTGTAAAACAGGCACTTAGCCTTATAACACCTGATGTCAAGTGGTGATAAGGCTGAAGGTGGAAGCGCACTACTATCATCACTTAACATCAGGTGAGATGAAGGATAAATGCTACCCTGTTGTGGATAAAAAAAAATCGTAATTCAAGCAACTGAACAACAAACAGTCACAATGTCTAAAACGTCCGATTCTAAGCACCGAGTAAGATGAATGTATCTGCTAGCATCTTCAATCATTCATCGAACTAGAATAGACCCATTTTATTTACACAAGCTACAGATCCTCTATTGTGCTCTTACAATCCACTTCTATGTGACCTGATTCTTCAAATTTTTTCGTTAATGGATAATATGTTGGTTGGTACGCTTATGTCTTTAGCTAGGTTGTTATCTCTAGATATTTTAAAGAGGAAATATTTTTTTTTGTTTATTTGTATGTTTAAAAACACCAAAAGAAAGATACAACATTATTCCGGAGTGACATAGGCACGTGACCCATTCTCCTTAAATACCCATAATATGAAGGCTAAACACTATACATTGAAAAGTTTGTTTATTTATTTCTCAAGCAAACTTCTTAGGCATAGGTAATCGTTACGATACGAACGAATAAGATACTTTTCCCGTTTTTTCCGTGTTCTGTGAAAGATACTTTTTACCCAAAAATTCCACGAAAACTGCATTCAAACAAATACAAAAATCCTATCTGCAACCTTTTAAGCCGTCAACGTCAAATTAAACGTTTTTTTATCAATTATTCTGCCAACGTTACCACAAACCCTTTTATCGTTTAACCGTTAACTAACCGTTCATTTTTCGTCCAAATATAACCTCTTCCATTTAATACCCATCGTGGGACATTCATGTTTTATAACCCTCTAAAAGCGTCGTTCGATTTCGATTCGAATCGCGTGATTCCCGAATTTGTTCGGAAAATTTGTACAACGTTTCATTTTATTTACATTAGACTTAGTATACAGCTGCTTTATGAAAAGCAAACAACTTGTTTATTTGAAGATAGGAGAAATAAAATTTCTGGTTAAAAAGGGGTTTTACATTGGATTTTTTTGTTAAATGTTTGAGATTCTTTACTAGATCATAACAGAACTTAGTAGCCAAAATTTATTTAATAGCTTAGTCGTTATTTGAAGAGGTATAAAATATTATAATATGATAATTTGAAATAAAATCGATTGTTATATAGTTAGTATTCGTACTCATGTATTTAAAAGCATCTACAAGTAGTCAGTTTTTATTTAATTTAAATAGTGTAGTAGTAAGTTAGTTAGGTACTTCTGTTTTCTTTTTCTTGTCACTTTTTATTTAATAGCTTAGTCGTTATTTGAAGAGGTATAAAATATGATAAATTTAAATAAAATCGATTGTTAGTTTAGTTAGTATTAGTACACATATATTTAAAAGCATCTACAAATTGTCAGTTGTTATTTAATTTAAGTAGTGTAGTAGTAAGTTAGTTAGGTACTTCTGTTTTCTTTTTATTGTCACTTTTTATTTTACTGCCGCCGCCTGTTCATTTTCTCCCTGACACTCTTTCCGGTTGACTGCAAGAGAATGCATATTAGCATTAAGTCCGCCATTTGCTGTGTTTTTTCAATAAAGAGTAAATAAATAAATAAAATAAATCGTTTATTGTTTTGGCAATTTTATTTTAAACTTCAATTATAAATGATTTTAATTTTTAGTTCTTTTGCATTCACAATGCAATTTTTATTATTGAAAAATGGAAAATGAAGTATTTAGAAAAAATCGACACGTCTCACAACCAGCTCCGATGGGACTATAAGTTAATACCTATCATAGCATTAACGTGACGCTTTTCAAAGCTAACTGTCAGTCCTTTTACACGTGCAGTCTGTGAGTCAAGGACACGCAGAAGACATACAGCGCGCTTCGTGTCCAATACAACGATGCGCTTAGGATATTGTTGCGAATACCTAGATATTGCAGTGCATTAGCAATGTTCGCGGAGGTCAGAGCTGATGGTTTCCACGCTGTGATGATGATTCGCGCAACTCCATCCTGAGCACCATCGCCGACCACTGGGACTCACCTTTTTTGCGCCACTGGGTTCACCTGCATGCTTCCTACCCCTTTTATTATTCCATTCTTTATTGTTATTTATTTCGCAGAGTGACATGCAATATTAATAATATTATGTGTATTGAATGAATGAATTTAGGATATTAATTTAATTTTCACTTCTCATGCTCCTAAAGTTCGTGTTTATGTTGGGTATAGGCTGCATAAAATCGCTTTTTATGCTCTAGTGCATAAAGTTAAATCTTCGTCTAAAGTCTCACTCAGACTCTAAGACAAAGGTCGTCAGGTAAACAGTCACACACGCAATTAAACTTCGTTAAATAAACTTGCTATGTCATTCTGTTTCTTCAATTTTGTACATAATCCATGTTAAATTACTTACTAAATTAATAAAACTAGGCAAAATTAATGAGTTTTCTAAGAAATAAGTATTTCAAGAGCATTATCGACTACGATCTTTGCTAAAGCTACTGCTGCCAAGGCCACGTATAGAAAAAAAGAAAAATAATGTCTTCCCGCCAATATGGCGAAGTCTTTATTTTTCTTTTTTGCAATATTGCTATTTATTTTCCTCACATTCGAAGTGAAAAGCAGAGTGTTTAACTCGTACATAAAACCCATTTTACCCTGGACTTGACTATCCACCCTCGCCTATGTCTCAGGTAAAATGATACGTTTTATGCACTTGTTGTACAATCTACTATTATTTAATGATAATATCATGTACCTACTAACCTAGCTTTTAAATTCCATTGTTACTAACCATTATGAGACTTTGTTTCTCAAATAAATAAGTTGAATTGAATTAACGTAAAATCGAATGTATTTAATTTAAAACTTATAACACCCCTCTTTTGCGGTCGGGGGTTAAGAGTGGTGAGTTTTATCTTTATTTACCTGATTATAACATTTGAAATCACTTTGAGCGTTTAATCCTGTTTAGCGGAGTAACCGCGTGAGTAGATACTTAAGGGTAAGGGGTTTTGAAGAATTTATTTATCCACGAAATGAACTGCTTAACGCGTAACATTTCCATAGATCTATTTTTATTGTAGTATTTGTATTGTTGAAGTAACACAATTTTTTTAAAATATTTTTTTAAACGTTAATTCTATGTAGAAGAAAGAAAAAAACAAAGAAAGTAAATACCGCATGACAAAAGAAGTCAGAAATTAATACAAACAAATATGATACAAAAATCAAATTAAAAACAAATACATATACAATTACAAAGCGTCTAACTATTAACTCGGCGGCACTCGCTAGGTATTTTTAGTCACAAAAACTCGCTACCGGGTAAAAAATACCACACAATATAAATGCGATTATGTACTTAAATAACCATGTTTTTTACATGTTCATAATGACATAGAGTTTTATAGGATGTTTCTCACAAATGGAATGCCAAATTGTGGCTGTAACAGTGGTATATTATGGATAAGACCAAATCTTAAAAAAGTAACAAATATTTAAAAAAACAACGTACTTCAGTACTTTCTTTTTAAAAACAATCAAAATTGAGACCAATTACCAAAATTAGACTTCTTACACTTACAAATTACCAACATAAATCAAACTTTTTTATATAACGTGAAAATTTTGAAAAATTAACATAAAATTCACGCAACGTAAATGGAACAAAAATGAAAAAAAATCGAATTACTTCTACAAAAGTCAATGAAAATATATCTTTTTCTTAGGAAGTATCTGTAATTTATTGATCGGAAGCTACCTAGACTCCTGAGTCGCTGCGGCGCTCAGGAAAAAAGTAATCGTCGAAAATATACCCTCTGTGGTATTTTTTACCCAGTAGCGAGTATTCGAGGTTTCCGGGCGGACATGACAGTTGGAGGTGTACAATTTTTTACAGTATGCAAATTTGGGAGAACGTCTTAGACGACGACATTTGTAAGCACTATCAAAATTAGATTTTTTATCCCTGTGCATCACACTTGAAATTTAATTTTAAAATGTAACAAAAAAAGTACGCGTGTGAAAAGTATGCAAACGCATATTTGTCACTAATACTAGAAACGTTATCGATACATCAATTTGCATACTGAAAAAAATTATTGTTTTAGAGCCGAATATATAACGATTTCAAAAACTTATTCTCGAAATTTGCACTCGCCCGAATAATTTTTTTCAGTATGCAAATTGTTGTATTGTACACCTCTAACTGTCGTGTCCGCCCGGTCTATAAGGGCTCTGCAAAAGCACGCCCACGGAACGTCGTCCGGTACATCCGTTTATTGTTTATTGTTTTGTTTGTTGTCATAATTTTAAAAAAGAAGAGTCCGTGGTGCATTGGTTAACGATCTTTGAAGTTAAGCAACTTTCGCAATGGTCGGTCACGGGATGAGTGCCAAAAAACTTTTCATCTCGAGCTCCTCTGTGCTTCGGAAGGCACGTTCAGCCATTGGTTTCGGCTACATTTGCAGTCAGTCGTAATACCCACCAATCCGCACTGGACCCGCCAGGGGGTCGTCCCATTCTTTTTATCCATCCATAAGGAAGGCCAGTGCCGCAGCAGTGAGGACATTAAATAGCTGATGATGGTGAGATCTTACGATCTAATGAAATAATAATAAATAATTCAAGGTTCGGGATGAAAACAAACTCGACATTTAATAACACCAAAACTTGGCCAGAGTGTTAATTTCATACAAACATACGCCAAAAGAAACGAAAGATTAATAATTACGAGTTATCTGTACCACATTGTACATACTATTGTGTGTGTGGATGACGTTCATAAACAATGGAAGTCTTAGGCCTTTAAGATAACATAGACAACAATATACGGGCATTCAAGAGATATCCATTTACGCCGGAAGCTTGGTATTGTGTTGAAATGTAGCAACTTTGTCAGAATATTGCCTTCCATTTTAAACATGTTCAAAGATGTTAAACAAGTACCTATTTCATTGAATCAAGCCGCAGGCGCCACTTGGCGAAAGTCTCTAACCATTGTGAAAAAAGTTCGGTCCTGGATTTCGCACGATCTAACTCCTGAGGATGCCCCGGGTTGGGGCGAAACACTTGTAGTCTTATCGGTTAAGACGCAGGCGAGTCCCACATAACCACCGTCCGCACAATGGACTGGGTATGCGCAAATGCGTTCCAAGCACTATAAAAAGAGCAGAACATCCAATCTGATTAAAGCCAACAGGCTGATAGTAGACAATAATTAAAAGAATATATATCATTCTCTGGCCCTTCTATTTGAGGTCTGCAGTAACCCCGATATTCCTCATAATTAACATCCTTCACGTAATCCATCATTTTATACGGACTTTCTCTTCCCACATAGTCCACAAATTCTTGCCCAAATAAAAAGCAGGTAGCTCGTAACTCAAATCAGAAAGCACTAGCCAAATTTAGCCCTCAAAAAAAAATACAAAGCAGGCCACATAAAAATACAATTCCAATAGCCAAATTACCATAACACCGTTATCTTCTTTTCCCTCGAAGCTTAATTAGGAGCAACGAATCACCTCTTATACCGCTAATAGTTCTTTAGCGTAAATAGCATTATCAACAGTAATCGCAGACTGACGACAAGTAAGGCACGCTAACTCCACATTAACCTGTTTAAGAGGCGTTTCCACTATACCAACCCTATTTTAAGGGTTAATATTAATTTATTGGAGGATCTCGATGATATAATGGCTTGATTTCGGTATCTTAGTGGGCTGTAGACTGTGTGGTTCAGGAAAACAAAAAGCATGACTAAATAACACAAAAGCTGAACATCTAAATGTGTCAATAAAAACCGTGCGTGCTATAAATTATTATTGGCGGATGAAATATAAAACGGATTTATTGACATACGTGACTTATTGGCATGTCTTACTTATTTTATAAGTATTTACAGTTAATGTTATTATTTGTTTAACTTCTATACATAAGTAGGTAACTAACATTTATTGTTGCATGTCAGAAAGGCAGAATATGGTAGAACTTTATGTAAATGTATGTAAAATGTATTAAATGTAGTAATGTATGTAAAATGTATTTGAAATAATGTCCAACAGTAGGTATAACCTATATTCGCGTGTTCGTATGTTCATCTGTTCCCGCACAACTTCTAAATTGCTGATCATTTTAATCACAGGAAGCGGCTCGATTGTCCGCTGGTTATATGCTATGTCACGTCACATGAAATTTAATATGGCGACCTACACGAAGACATAAAGCTGTACACTAAAAAACTTTTTTTAAAGACCTCTAACAAAACAAAACATTCTAGCGAAAAGTGGCATACGACCACGGCACTTTCAAATGAGAATATTTTCTTGTTTCATACTTTTTAGAGCGTGATTTTTCAGTAGTCGGGTTTTATGTATTGCAAGTTTCTTCTCCATACAGCCTACTGTCCACGTAACCGTACGTCATGCGCACGCTTTCGTCAATTAACGATTGGATGACGAATGCTTGCATCTTGCGTAGAAACAATCAAAACTGTCTCCACGGAGCCGCGCGCACCACATGACGAACGTATGATGAGAGGCCGCGACGCTGCCGCACCGTGGATACAGTTTTGATTGTTTCTACGCAAGATGCAAGCATTCGTCTTGCAATCGTCATGCAATGAGAGATTTTCTGCCAGCAAATTAAAAAAATTAATTAGCTCGATAGATGGCGCTGACCAGACATGTATCTCATCTGATCTGACCTACACTAGTATTTCAAAGTTGTGCAAAAAGGTGCAAGGCCAAAAAAAGGTTGACGTTGACGGAAGAAAAGAAATTGTCAAATAATTCTATTCCTCTTGTTTAACGTTGTAATACCATACCGACCATACCGCGAGTTGTAGATAAGCCTTTTCGGTCCTGTAAATGTTTTTTTTCCTTCTGCAAGTGTTTTTTTTTTAAATTGACCGTCTTAACGTAGACTCCTTGCCAGCAAATAAAAAAAGCAGACCCATATCTGATGAACGCCATCTGTTGAGTTTTTTGGAACTAACTTTTTTCTTTTTTAATCTTCTGTCAGAAAATCCCTCATTGTCAATTGACGAAAGCGTGCGCATGACGTACGGTTACCGCTGTCACTGGATCCGATAAGTTTGTAACAATCTACCGTGCTACTTCATTATCGTTCCCTATACCCGTGTATACACCCGGCATAAAAGTTGTTTCATTCCAACTAGCACTCTGAATGCTTAGTGCGAGTGAAAAATATGTAGCCTACCATATAGCGGTATTGCATAAACGCCATTAAAAGAAAAACCTCGCACTGTGACTCTGTAGACAGCCCAAGCGAGAAAAAACTGTCATTAAAGTAGCGTACGTGCCACATAACTTGGCACGTGTCCATTTCTGAAACTAAATTATGACAACGGAATAGGTAAGGCTTATTTTTGACGATCAGCGCCCTCTGACACAGTCCAAGTTATGTGTCGCGGACTCTAGTATACCATCCGTCAAAAGCTGCCAAAGTGCTGCTGTCAATTGGCTTTTGAATTTTAGTTCCTTAAACGATCAAAGGCGGCATACGGCTAAAATGATGATGATGATGATGAAACGATCAAAAGGGGCACTGCTCTGATTTAATAATACGACCACCAATAACGATAGCTTTTTGTATAGCTATATTTTGATAGCTACGCATACTATTTGCGGCTTCCTCGGCGTGGAATAAGGGCATATCGCACTCTTTAGTTATCCGTATCCAATAAGTCAAAATTGCTTTAGTGATTAAGACGTGTAATACAATTAACAGAGAGACTATATTTTTTGTCAAAAGCTGCATAAGTGCTGTTGTCAAATACCTAATGAATTCTAGTTTATATCCTACTTTTTATATTATAAATGTGAAAGTTTAGATGTTTAGATGTTTGGATGTTTGTTACTCAAGCACGCCTAAACGGCTGAACGGATTTGGTTAAAACTTGGGACACAGATACTTTGAAGCCTAGAGAGGAACATAGGCTACTTTTTATCCCGGAAAAATATCACATTCCCGCGGGATAGCATCGTGTAGTCCACGCGGGCGAAGCCGCGGGCGAAGCCGCGGGTGGAAAGCTATAGTATTGTATATTCCTCATACAACCAAAAGAGCCACTTCTCTGGTTTACCAAATTTTACGATAGACTTTCGTGCTAGATGTTCTGTGTGATGCAGGCTAAATGCTATCCCGTTCTGTTTAAAAAAAAACTGTATACAATTATTACTTAAATGTCTTCGAACTAAGTTCGTACCGAGTCGTGGCGCAACGGAAACGCGGCCTAACCAATTTAACTGCTTTGCGAGTTGACTGGAACGATTAATTGACTTATAACTGGTAACTTGAATAAATTTCCTGCTGTCTCATTTAATTTTGCTCGTTTAAGCTCACGATTAATACGCGAATCATTCTTTTCAGTTTGTATAGACGGTTTTAGTTAGCAAGTAATTATTGTCTACTAGATTTCCGTTCGCGGCTTTGCTCTGAAATGAGATATTTTCCCGGTTTAAAAAGTAGCTTTTTTCCTTTTCTTTGCCATAATCTATCTCTGTGTCAAATTTCATTCAGATATCCATTCAGCTGTTTTGCAGTGATTGAGTAACAAAAATCCGAACATTCGCATTGATAATACTAGTAAAATTCTTCATGGTAAAACGCCTAGGTTAACGATTAATCTTCGCTTTCATTAACGCAGACAAATCATTATTTAAGCAGTTTAATTTTTCTGCATGATCAAGCGGATCTCTTTGACCAAACCTAGACTAACGAAAAATAAGTGAAATGTTAATATTCAGAGATACCTAGACAATAAAGAATTCATAATCATAATCTTTTGTTGGAATCAAAGATCTTTTTAATACTTAATTTTCAATAATAAAAACTGCATTGTGAATGCAAAAAAGTAAAAGTAATCTATTTAATTTCACCTGAATTCTTTATTTCAAAATTAATATTTGAAAACCAGGTTTAATAAATTTTAATTCCTTACAAGGAGTTCAAGACTTCGTTTTAAATTTACTGGCGATATGTAAACAAAGCACTTGTATTTATATTGTTTACTTGATAATATTTTTTGATATTTAAACATATTTTTTGAATCTGGTTTCAATTTATTCGTTTTAATAATAGAAAATTGTATGATTTTTTTAATCACTAGTTTTGTGGATTTCTATTCTTCTTAATTTTTATTTTATTTTATATAACTTTATTGCACAAAATACATTTGTAAACTACAATAGGCGGACTTAACGCTTAAAGCATTCTTTGCCAGTCTACCTTTAGAAAAAAAGAAATCAGCGAATGCGGTACAAACAAAGAAAAAAACTATTGAAATAAAATAATCATATGTCTGAAGATAGGTAACATAATATAGGTACCTACTTACACATAAATAAGACGTCAAATGTTATTATAATTTATTTGACAGCGAGCTCGCGGGTTTTATCCCCGCACAAGAAAAATAGTTGTGCATAGGAACATAATCATCTATTAGTCATAAATTGGGTAAGATCTATTTTTTTTGGAATTTATCTGTTAGCTAACTGTATCCTTAATACCAAGTTTTTAAAGTACATACTTTGGGCTAGATTAGAAAATTTTATTTATGACTAGCTATCCGCCCGCGGCTTCGCCCGCGTGGACTACACGACGTTATCCCGCGGGATTGTGATATTTTTCCGGGATAAAAAGTAGCCTATGTTCCTCTCCAGGCTTCAAATTATCTGTGTCCCAAATTACAGCCAAATCCGTTCAGCCGTTTTAGCGTGATTGAGTAACAAACATACAAACATCCAAACATCTAAACTTTCACATTTATAATACTAGCCTTCCGCCCGCGGCTTCTCCCGCGTGTACTACACGACGTTGTATCCCCAGTCCGTGCACTTTTCTCCCCCGGTGTCTACCCCAGTAGAGACACGTCCACTTTTTTGTCGACTTGTCTCCACCGACCGGGGGAGACAAGTACACTTCAGAAAAATATTATTTTTTTATCCATTTGTCTCCACCGACCGGGGGAGACAAGTACACTTTAGAAATTTTTTATTATTATATCCACTTGTCGCCACTATTAGATCGAAATAAATAAATAGAAAGAAAGAATAGAAATAAAATAACTCTGCGCGTGGCTGGGGTGTTTTTGGGGCTAGTTTCAGTGCTTTTTACCCAACTTTTACAGAAGCGAGAGTAGGTATGTGTGTATGTATGTATTATGTATGTAGATTTCTATGTTCCCTGATATAGCCTAAACGGTTTGAAGGATTTTAACGTATTAAAATAATTAATTTTAATACGATTTTAATACGCATTTGAAAAAAAAACATGTTGACCATCGATAAAGATAACACAGCCTTCACAAACATTATGATTCTATTATACCTTATAGGAAATTGTGATGTATCATGTATGGCACGTATGGCATTTGACAAGTATAGAGAAATGGCACATAGCTCTGTCTAAAAACGACCAAAACTTGCTAAAGGAGATTAGCCTGTAAATAAAAAAGTTTGCAATCAACATAGAGTGCGCGCCAGATAAGTCTGAGCGCGGTCAAAATCGAATACCTACTAATCTTTTTCATAACCTTAGAACAAAATAAGCACTGAAACTAGCGCCAAAAACGCTCCAGCCATGCGCAGAGTTATTTTATTTCTATTCTTTCTTTCTATTTATTTATTTCTGTCTAATAGTGGTGACAAGTAGGTATAACAATAAAACATTTCTAAAGTGTACTTGTCTCCCCCGGTCGGTGGAGACAAGTGGATGAAAAAATTATATTTTTTTGAAGTGTACTTGTCTCCCCCGGTCGGTGGAGACAAGTCGACAAAAAAGTGGACGTGTCTCTACTGGGGTAGACACCGGGGGAGACAAGTGCACGGACTGGTTATCCCGCAAGAAGGTGATATTTTTCAGGAATAAAAAGTAGCCTATGTCCTTTCTCAGGCTCTAGACGATCTCTGTACCAAAATTCATTCAAATCGGTTAAGTAGTTTAGGTGTGATTGTGAAACACACAGACAGACAGAGACGCATTTATAATATAAAAAATAAAGTAAGGAAGTAAGGACTAGTAGGATTATTTTGTATTATGATACTAGCTTTCCGCCCGCTGCTTCGCCCGCGTGGACTACACGACGTTATCCCGCGGGAACCTAATATCTATCCGGGATAAAAAGTAACTTTTGTCACTCTCCAGCTCCCCAACTTTCACCAAACTAAAAATCAGGACGATCCGTTGCTCTGTTTTGATGTGGAAGACGAATAAACCATTTACGTCATGTTTGAGAGCTGGGGGCCGATTCTCAGGCAATCGAGAAAAGTTCACATTTATAAGCTCAAAATTCAAATATAACACAGTTTTTGTATTGTCAGAATTTCACAATCGAAAAAGTTCGATCGAAAACCAGTCGAACGCTACGAGTGGTACAAACCAATAGTTGTTCGTATACGAACTTAGCTGTCAAAATGAATTTGTTAACATGTGGGCCAGTTTAGTTTGTTTGAAACGTTCTAGCTTTTCAATAGAAACCACAAACAAAATGTTCAACATACGTATTACCACACTGAAAAAATTCGAATGCCTGAGAATCAGGCCCCTGATTTAAGGGAAAAGAAAAGTGTGGTTTTCACTATTTTTCACGCAATTTTTATGTTTTCTCTTTCAATAAAAACCTTCGGTGGGACTTAAGAAACATATGAAAAAAACAGCCGAATTGGTCTAGCCTATCTTGAGTTTTGCGCTTAGCAACATTCATTTTTATTTATGTAGAAGCTAGCTGATCCTCGCGGTTTTACCCGCGTGGTAACCGTTCTCGTGGGAATATCGGGATAAAATAGGTATATCTTGAGTCACTCAGGAATAATGTAGCTTTTTAATGGTCAAAGCATTTTATAAATCGGTCCAGTAATTTCGGAGCCTATTCGATGCAAACCTCAGATCATATAATACTATTTAGTATTATATGGCTTTAGGCTTTAAAGGCTTTAATTAATACCTACAATCAACTCATTTCCTTCTAGAAGCTACCTACTTTCCTTTTTGATCGAATGATTGAATGAATGATTGAATGATTATTAATTCACGGAATACAGGGTAACTAACACATAAGATTTGGTTAAATTAATATAGTCCGTCTGTCTTGCCAACATTGGGCATATAAAAAAAAATCTGTTATGATCTGAGATGCAAACAAACAAACAAACAATCAAATCTTTCCTCTAAGTATATAATATTAGTATAGATTATGGTATTAGCGCTCTGCCCGTGACTTCATCCCCCTGGAATTGTTTCATAAAAACTTTCATAGAACTTTCTCAGTGCTCGTCTACAATCCCCAAGGGTCATACTTACATGCCAAATTTCAGCTTCTTTCGCCCAGTAGTTTTGCCTATGTGTTGTCTGTTAATCAGTAACGCAAGAGTTTTATATAATACTAGCTTTCCGCCCGCGGCTTCGCCCGCGTGGACTACACGACGTTATCCCGCGGGAATGTGACATTTTTCCCTAATAAAAAGTAGCCTATATTCCTTTCCAGGCTCCAAAGTATCTGTGTGCCAAATTTCAGCCAAATCCGTTCAGCCGTTTTGGCGTGACTGAGTAACAAACATTCAAACATCTAAACATCTAAACTTTCACATTTATAATATTAGTAGGATTGCCTAACTATAACTAATAGATTTATAACACAAGGTTCGAATACACTAGAGCTTTATTAATAAACTATTACAACGATACAACTTATCTATACTTACTATACTTATTGCTAAATATGTACGTATTTCTTCTCTCTTCCGTTATTTGATCTTCTTTTTGTGTCGACCGTTTGGATCAAATTATTGAAATTTTTCGGAATAATATTGTGATCGATAGCGCCTATATAAAGTGAATAACCATTTAAGATATCTTACATAATTTAAAATTTAAACGTAATATAAATGTACGACTCTATCACAAACTGAAGATCTCAAACAATTGTCGTTTCTTTGATACCGTTCATTTCGTTTTCGTCGAAATGCTCAGTTTATTTCAATATTTAAAGACCAATTCCTTTGTAACAAATTTGAAATTCTTTTCACCGATTTTCGTATTTATTGGTTCAGCCATTTTTCCATACGATTGGGTCGTTGGATAAGTGCCCAATGGCGACAGTCGAACAGCCGATTTCTGGGCTTTTGAGTTGCATTCACGATGACAGCGATTACCGGAGCGTGATACTAATCTCAAACTGAAAACTGCAGATGCTTGTGAATGAAAATTCTTTACTTTGAAAATTAAGGCCAATTCGAAAGCGTTTGCATCTTCTTGTAGACTTTACGTTTATTTTAAAAAGTTGCGATGAAATCTAATCGTTACGCACTAAGTATGTTCAAAAAATGGAGATATGCATTGATTCTAATTTATAATTTAATTCCAATACAATAGTTTTATTTGAACAGATTCTGAGATATGCCTTGATTCTAATTTATAATTTAATTCCAATACAATAGTTTTATTTGAACAGATTCTATCGCTCCCAATGAAGCGGAGCGAGCTGGCCGAGCGGAAAAACAAAAAATTTTTAACCAATTGCATAAAACCTCCGCTCCGCTCCAGTGGTTAGGGGTTTGCGAGTTAGTTTTGAAATTCATACATTTTTGGAAGCGGAGCGAAGTAGCGGTGCGAGCTGGCGGAGCGAGACGGCGGAGCGGGGCAGCGGTGTAAAACCTAGCCTAACATACAGTCCACAACTCTGCTCCACCCACTCCGCGTCAATGGGCAGTCACAGTCCGTAACTCCTCTCCGCAACACTCGCTCGCTCCGCTCCGCCAGCTCGCTTCGCTTCAATGGACAGGCACCCTAACTAACCGCTGTCATAATAGCCGCATCTTCGTGTCTTATAGCAGCGTGACGTCACGTACTCGGTCAAGGCTTTGCTAGAAATGTCTAGTCTAGATTTAGATCCGAATATTCACATTTATTATAGACATAAATCTAGATTTAATCTTTTCGTGGTGACTAACCATCTACATTTGTGTGACCTATAATACCTAGTAGTTACGAACATTTTGGCTACAAAGTAAGTTATAATTTTGTATGTCTAAAAAACGAGACATGCAATTAGCATTATTTTAATTTATAACCAACCTTACAAGTATGATATAAATAATATATCGTATCATTTTGGATCAGAATCATTTTCGATCCGTGAGACCAATGTCCCATGGGCGCTGGTTTGAACCCCGTCCGAAATCTCCTTGTGGAGTTTTTTTATATTAAAATTTTTCATGTACTTAGTTGAAATATGTGTTCTTTTAGTAACCTTCTATATTTTGTCTCACTAGCGCGGCCAGCCTTTTGTTGTATGCACTCTGTGTATATACACGGTTTGACAGACAGTTTGTATGACAAAAGGAGGCTGCAATCTACACACACAAGCGTGGCTCGTGAGATAAAACATCCATACCACTATTAGACGAGGATTCCCGACCGAAATAGGCACGCTAACGCTTGCTCGGCCGCGCTCGATACACTTCGCGCGGACTCAGCGGCAGCCGGCAGTGAACTGTGAACTCGCGAGCGCCCCGCGAATCGAAAATCAATTAAAATACAATTAAAAATTAAATTTATGACGGCCGGAATCCCTCGGTTATTCAAAGACAATTATTTTTATATGTTTTTCATTAACTAAAACCAAGTATACTGCAAGTAATATGACATTTGAATTATTATTAGACGGATGTTTGGAATTTTATTTGATACAGTAAAATATAAATAATCAAAAAAATACAGCCGGAAGCACTAGATAAATAACTGTAAAATAAGATATATTTTTTCAAAAATTTAAGTACTTGCGATTTGCGAGTAATTCATAATTTAAAATACTTACCCTATTTTCGGGAATCGGCGCCTTAAAGCTTATTTACTTATAATAGCGCCATTCTTCTCTAGTACCGAACTTTTATTAAATATAGCGACGAAATAAGTCAACATCTAAAACGAATTATTTATAAACTTTTCCCACAGCCTAAAGCTCTTAGCTATAATGTAAAACTCATTTATTGAATATTTTCCTCGAAAATTCGATCTATACGAAATATTCTTTCGGCGTCATTTCAAAGTTCATCGGGTACCTACTCACTACTTATAATTCTAAAGCCACGAGTACACGAGTAAACTGTATAGTAGTAGGGGAAAGTTTCTACTCTACCATTCATTCCATAGCATTCTTGCTACAAACTTAACGTATCTGACTCTGTTATGGTCATGTGTACTAAAACTATTGAGCTGAAAACTTGTTGGTGACTATGTATATATACAAATAAAACAAACAAACAAAAGCTTGAAACCTTCGGAAGAGTTGGTATTCAAGTTGTTTCAAGCTTCTGAAAAGTTTGTATTCAATCAATATTCAAATAGCCAGATACTATGTAAGCGGCATGCAAAACCATAGCGAGATTCAGATCTGTATAACGCTATCTATTGAATTAATTAGAATCGTATAGGATATCGGACCCAATTGCTAGCACTGCACCAAATAATCAGCACCCCAAATAAATAGTGAAATTATAAGGTTTTCACTAACTAATTTGAATTACCAATTTGGAAAAGAAGTAAAAAGAATAGAAGAAAGAAGAATAAAATAAAAGAATATAAGCGATTGAAGATGTAGAGCAAGAACTTCCCTTTTTTATTTAGATTTTGTTATTGCTATTCAATTATATGTTCCATAATAGTTGTACCCACCTATCTTCTAGTAATACCTACCTACCATATTATTAAGTAAGTCGCTTTCTTGTAAGATTTAACTAATTATTCGAAACAAATTATTTAAATACCTAAAACGATGTTAGACTTTGTCAAGCTTATAAATACTGTAAGACTATAATAATATGTAAATTATATCTTTTTATGTTTATTTACATGGTAATTAACCTACCTATAATAAAAAAATATTTAATAAAACAATATATTTCATATAATTTCAATACCACTATCACAATGCTGATAATTGGTCCAATACTACCCACTGCCCTTTGACTTTGACATACAAAACGATGACTTCAGACTCTGTGAAAGCAGTGGCGGACGGAGGAGCCACTCGCTTTCAAAATTATCCGTCAAAATAGACGCAGTATGAATGTCGCAGGCGGATGGTTAAATCCGGCGGATGGTTAAGTATGGCAGCATGTACCCCTCGGAAGTCCTGTAGAACACGTGATAGGTTAGAAGCGAATCGTCTTAAATTTCGCGGTTTTTTTTTTGTGTGACACCGTCAACTTATGGTAAGATAAAAATGCTTAAGGCGCTACTCGGAAAAATATGGACTTTTTGATTTAAAACTATAGGACGGTTACAGTTGTTAAAAATCTGGTAATAAGATATATATTTCTTCATACCTTTATCTAGAATCGTATAGTTTCAAAAACACGATTTTATGATTTTGCCTCGACACTTTTTATTTTCGAAAAGACCTCTAAAAAATACGAAAAGTGAAAATTATTCTTAAATGGGGTTACTTACACTATTGGAAATTGGTTTAATTAGTAGACACCAATAATATTGAGGATCGTATAGAAGCATTTTTTTTAAATCGCTGTAGTTTTTTAATACGAAGTGATTTTGTGTTTTTTTGCCTAATCTGCAAAATAGGTCTCGCTCCGGCGCGCGTCGTTTTCTCATTGCTATCTCGCTTTAGCACATTTTTTCCGAGTATCGCCCATCGGCCTAGGCGTTTAATTGAATGGCGGATTTAGCCAGTTGGCTGCGACATGAACATATTCTAACCCCCGACTGCAAAAAGAGGTTTGTTATTTTGACGTATCTGTGTATCTGTCTGTGGCATCGTAGCTCCCGAACGAATGGACCGATTTTGATGCGGTTTGTTTTGTTTGAAAGCCTTGTTGTGTTGGAGATGGTTCTTAGTTACAGTTTGTATGATGAATGATCTGTTCCAGCGTTTCTAAGCTCTCTAAGTTATCTGCAGTAGGGAGCAGCTTAGACAACTTAAAAATAATTAAAAAAAAATATAAAAAATCTACTTATAATTAAAAAAAACAATAAATCTCTCTTGGTCTTGGAATCACAAAAAGAGGGATATTAAAAGGATATAATATATAAGATTTTAAACTTACATGGTCATTATCACTATAACTATTATGAAAAACGGGATTTTTACCATGTTTATTACGTTTTTCGAGTTCCCGATATTTCGGCGCAGTTGCACACGCCATGATCACGGAGTAAGATCAGTTACTCTAACATGGTAAAAATCCCGTTTTTCATAATAGTTATAGATATAATATTTGTTGGGGGTCCCCCGACCAAGAAGTTTTTTTTTTACTTTTTAGAATTTCTTTTAAATTTGTATCGGGGGCTGCCGATGTTTACTTTCAAAAAAGACAACTGGGTCAGATAAGTTTGTAGCACTCTACCTTGCTTTTATACCGTTTACTCTGCCCGTGTACAACAGGCTTAATAAACGTTTAATAGTATCAGTTTTATACAATAGCACAATTTCAAAAGTTCAGTCTGGGGCGTTCACAGGCACTTAATTTAATATAATTTAATTTATCAATTCAATGTCTTACTGTCTTTTCGATTCACAGAATATTGGAAGACAAAGAAGCAGTATTAATTAGTTTTACCAAATAAATAACAAAAAAATTATTTTCATAAAAAAATAAAACCGCCTTCAAAAAAACCACATCAAAAAAGTAAGAAATAATTCCTCACCAAATAAATTACGTAAGTACTTTGAAGTCGGGCGTGAAACATGTACAATTTTTTGTTGTTTTTGTTAAAACCCGCCCGACTTCAAAGTACTTACGTAATTTATTTGGTGAGGAATTATTTCTTACTTTTTTGATGTGGTTTTTTTGAAGGCGGTTTTATTTTTTTATGAAAATAATTTTTATTTCACTCTTTTTAGTGCATCGTGCAGGCAATTTACGTGTTTTCTGGTAAATAGGTATGTGATCAAACTGAAAACCTCCTTTTTCAAAGTCGGTTAAAATACCTTGAGGTATCCCCTTTTTAACAAAACAAGAATCATCTAAATCGGTTTATAAACAAAGGAGTTATGCCTAAAGATACGTATTGAATTCACATAAAGTGGTAACGAAAACGACAGTATTTTCAAGATTTCCTGAAAACTACTGAACCGATTTCAAAATTTCAAAAAATGGGACCAACTTGGAAACCAACCTGATGTAATAACGTTTGAACCATTTCAATCGGTTCAGCCGTCTTCGAGTAATCGGTGGACATACACAAAAAAAAAAAAAACATACATACAGACGAATAGAGAACCTCCTCCTTTTTGATTTAGAAGTCGGTTAAAAAGGTTACATATTTATAATAAATAAATATTGGACACCATCACATACATGATTCCAATACCTTTTTTTTTTTATTTATTACGGGGTAGCACTTAGCCTTCATCATACCTGATGTTAAGTGGTGATAAGGCTGAAGGTGGAAGCGCACTACTCCCGGAATCCTTAATCACTGAGGAACTGGCTATCTTATCTCTAACTGCCGGAACACAATAATGCTGAAAACATCATCGTTATGGCGTCAGACTTAGATAAGACGGTGGTAGCTAGCCAGGCGGACCAAGAACAAGTCCTACCACCAACCAAACCGAATACAATATGTACCCCCAATGGGAATCGAACCCGGGACCTCTGGGTCTGAAATCGGTGGTGTGAACCACTAGACCACAGAGGCGGTTAAACCTACTAAACTATAGTAGCTTGTGCACTAGTATTATGGAAATTGGAAATAACGACTGGTATTACCACAATACAACCAGACCCGAGGAAATGTTGAAAAATTCGTTTTCAATACTTATTTACCAGATGGGTGCCTACCATCAACTCTTATTGCGGTTTTGTTTAGGACTTAAACTAATCTGCTTCGCTTATTCGTACCACGACAGCTTAATATTAATGACAGCGATTCAGTGATCATTCAATGACATTTCACAGCCGCTAAGCTGTCATGATCTCTTATTTGACTTATAACTCGGCCAAGCTAAAATGACACCTGCAGGTTAAACCCGTCCCTTTCACTCTCAGGGCATGACAGAATCGAGTGAAAGAGACGGGTAGAAGAAATAAGGACACAAATCGTTCGGTCATTCACATTTAGCAATTCATTTGAGATCCAGTTTTTAGAAGGTCAGAGTACGAAAGAAAGCAATTCATTTTAGGAACCTATTCTGCATCGCGCTATTTTTGAATCGCTGTCTTAAAGTTGATGGTAGGCACTGGAATCGAAACCTCTAGCGATAGCGGCATTTTGGAAACCGTTGCGTTGGTACATCACTCGGCCACGGAGTTAGTCAAATTAGAACTTAGTGCGTTGGAAATAACTATTCAATACCAAATTTTCAAGGAAGCTTTTTAAATGTAAACATTTAGAACATATTTAGGATGCGAGGGTTTCCTCACATTGATGAAACAACGCTGGCCTACAGCGTAACTAGTGATAGCAAAATTCGACGAGTCGTGTAAGCCTTTCGGTACCTTAGTTGGTCAGAGCATCAGGCTGGATTCCCGGAGGCGTGGGTTCGAATCCCGCCTGAAAGCTTCTTATGGGGCTCGTGGTTTTTTACTATCACATTTTTCCTATACTTACAAAATTGCATTGTGAATGCATAAAAATAATTTAAAATCTCTATTTTACATTTGAAAAAAAAATCATTTAGATTATTATAAAGGTCGCGGGAAGCCGCTGGATGCGGGCAACGCAGGACCGATTGTTGTGGAGATCCTTGGGGAGGCCTATGCTCAGCAGTGGGCGTTGTTCGGCTGACATAATGATGATGATGATAGTACATATGTTTGGGCATGTGACTGTGGGATAACGGTCGATCTCGGGATTTACCATCTAGATAACTTCCTGTTTCGTCATCTGCTGGTGTCCCTACCATAACATCCTAATGAGATAGAGCTCTCATCATCATCAGCCATTCTAAGTCCTCACTGTTACCACTTTATGTGAATTTAATACGTATTTAGGCATAACTCCTTTGTTTATAAACCGATTTAGATGATTCTTGTTTAGTTGGAAAGGGGATACCTCAAGGTATTTTAACCGACTTTGAAAAAGGAGGTTTTCAGTTTGATCACATACCTATTTACCAGAAAACACGTAAATTGCCTGCACGATGCACTAAAAAGAGTGAAATAAAAATTATTTTCATAAAAAAATAAAACCGCCTTCAAAAAAACCACATCAAAAAAGTAAGAAATAATTCCTCACTAAATAAATTACGTAAGTACTTTGAAGTCGGGCGGGTTTTAACAAAAACAACAAAACATTGTACATGTTTCACGCCCGACTTCAAAGTACTTACGTTATTTATTTGGTGAGGAATTATTTCTTACTTTTTTGATAAATAAATATTTTTAATTTTTTTTAAATTACGAATTATTAACATTAACACAGACCACGCTTTTTATTATAAAAATCTTATAAAAGTCCAGAATACACTCCAAGAATAAAATATTATTTTTAACTGTATTTTTTTCTTAAAACAAGCATACAACCTACATACATACATACAACATAAAGTGTTATGTCCATTGAAAAGGACACCAGGACCGAATGGGTTAACTTTAACGATCGCAGACTGAGCGCGATAACCACTACGCCACAGACTCCTGGGTAGAGCTCTAATACCACCTAATCAGCACAGGGCCCCGATTGCGGTAATTCTATGACGTATTAGTCAAGTGTACGTGCAGTTGAAGTGCAGTTGACGTGCAAAACCGTTTTGATAACGCGCGGCTTTGACAGTGTGACAACATTTTCTGTTCCGGTGATAATCTTTGGAACTTAAACAGTTTTCATACGACAGTCTATTTTGACAGCTAATTTCGTATTGCAAGTGGTTCCTCAAATAGATCGACAGAAGATGCGGTATTGGAACTAACTAGTACAGTAGTAAATAATCTTAATACTAAATTAAATTCGCTTTGTGTTTTTTTAGACATCTCTAAAGCTTTTGATACTGTATCTATCCCCATTCTTCTTGCAAAGCTTCAACAGATGGGAGTTAGAGGTACTCGATTTGTTTAGGAGTTACCTAAGTGAGCGTACGCAGTGTGTTCGTATTGCCAATTACACTAGCAATGAAGAATTAATTGAATATGGCATGCCACAAGGCAGTGTACTTGGTCCGACCTTATTTTTGGTTTACATCAATGATCTGTGTCGGTCAAGTTTGCCAAACTGCAAAATTATAACGTATGCTGATGACACAGCTATCATAGCTCATGGGAGAAATTGGGACGAGGCTAGGTACTCCGCTGAGTCAGCGTTGAGAGCAGTCATGTTATGGCTTTCAAATAATTATCTGACTATAAATATCAGTAAAACAAATTTTATCACCTTTGCGCCACAAAAGTCCTCACAGCCAGACTCAAGCTTTAGCTTAATTGCACACAATTGTAGCATTTCCCCTAACAATGCCTGCTCATGCCTTTCAATCTCACGCACACACAGTGTAAGATATCTGGGTGTAATTGTCGACAGCTTGATGCAATGTACTGAACATATAAGACAAATAACAGCCCGTATCAGGAAACTCATCTTTGTCTTCAGTAAGTTACGCGTATCTGTTGATTCTGCCACTCTCAGAACTACATACTTTGCTCTGGCGCAGTCGATTTTATCGTACTGTATCACGATTTGGGGTGGCGCTGGTAAGACTAAGATGCTGTGTCTTGAGAGGGCCCAGAGAGCTGTCTTGAAGGTTATGGCGTATAAACCTATTAGATACCCAACCCAGTTAATTTACTCCTTTTGGGAAGTTCTTTCTGTCCGAAAACTGTTCATCCAACAAGTTATCATCCGCAAACACGTAAATCTCCCCTATGATCCTTCTATTCTAGTGAATAAAAGGAGGAAATATAAAATTTGTGAAGTTCGTAAATTTAGAATAATATTGATAAAACATCACTATGTCTATATTTCTTCATTATTATATAATAAAATTAATAAAGATCTGAATATTTACCCTCTCTCGAAGTATAAATGTAAGACTGTTTTGTTTAAATGGCTTCTTGAGCTTGATTACGATACTGCGGAATCCTTGATAAAATGAGTGTTTTTAAGTTCAATCGAAATCAAATAAACACACACATAAACACACACTCACACCACACACACACACACACACTAACACACACACATACACGCACACACACACCCAATTACACATTTTTACTATTTTTACTAATTACCTAAGTTTTAAGTTATGTAAGCACCATTGCCACCACCACCACCAAGTTATTAAGCCGATACTTAAGGTTCTCCAGAAGCTCTTCAACTCTGTCATCCTCGTGGGCAAAACGCCAAAGGCATGGGGCAGAAGCGATGTGATGCTGTTCTTTAAGAAGGGCGATAAGACTCTCCTGAGGAATTACCGACCCATCTCGCTTCTGAGCCATATCTACAAGTTGTTTTCGAGAGTCATTACGAATCGTCTCGCTCGCAGGTTCGACGACTTCCAACCTCCCGAACAAGCCGGGTTCCGAAAAGGTTATAGTACCATAGACCACATTCATACGCTGCGGCAAGTTATACAGAAGACCGAAGAGTATAACTTGCCACTATGCTTGGCGTTCGTGGACTATGAGAAAGCCTTTGATTCGATCGAGACCTGGGCAGTGCTGCAGTCTCTTCAGAGGTGCCAAATAGACTACAGGTACATCGAGGTGCTGAGGTACTTATACCAAAACGCCACCATGTCAGTCCGACTACAGAACCAGAGCTCTAATCCTATCCAACTACAGCGAGGTGTGAGACAGGGAGACGTCATTTCTCCGAAACTATTCACAGCTGCGTTGGAGGATATTTTCAAGCTACTGGACTGGAAAGGATTCGGCATTAACATCAATGGCGAGTACCTAACACACCTGCGGTTTGCCGATGATGTAGTTCTCATGGCTGAGACCTTGGAAGACCTGAACACAATGCTCGAAGATCTCAGCAATGCTTCCCAAAGAGTGGGTCTGAAGATGAACATGGATAAGACGAAAATCATGTCCACTGCCCATGTTGCATCCGCTCCAGTTAATGTTGGGAACATTACACTCGAAGTTGTTGACCACTATGTCTACCTAGGACAGGCAATCCAATTAGGTAAGTCCAACTTCGAGAAAGAGATCTCTCGTCGAATCCAGCTCGGATGGGCAGCGTTTGGGAAGCTCCGGCATATATTTGCGTCCAAAATTCCTCAATGTCTCAAGACTAAGGTCTTTGACCAGTGTGTGTTGCCAGTTATGACTTATGGAAGCGAGACGTGGTCTTTTACTATGGGTCTCATAAGAAGGCTCAAGGTTACCCAGCGAGCAATGGAGAGAACGATGCTTGGTATTTCCCTGCTCGATCGAATCAGAAATGATGAGATCCGCAGGAGAACTAAAACGACCGACATCGCTCGAAGGATTGCTCAGTTGAAGTGGCAGTGGGCGGGACACATAGCGCGGAGAACCGATGGCCGTTGGGGCGGAAAGGTTCTCGAATGGCGACCGCGAACCGGACGACGTTCCGTGGGCAGGCCCCCTACAAGGTGGACCGACGATCTGGTCAAGGTCGCGGGAAGCCGCTGGATGCGGGCAGCGCAGGACCGATCGTTGTGGAGATCCTTGGGGGAGGCCTATGCCCAGCAGTGGGCGTCTTACGGTTGAAATGATGAAGCACCATTGTGTTTATAATCATGTTGCTTGTCCATAAGGAGGTGGGCGCTAATAACTGTGACACAGTCTTTGACTTCTACAGTTATTACCGTATTATATGTTTCTGTACCTATGTCATGATTATAAATAAAGATTTTATTATTTATTCCCTTTATTACATTTTAAATACTTACAAAATTATATTTCTAAACATTAAATTTTTACAATGTATAACACTATAAAATATAACATTAAAAAATACAAAAATGCAGTTCCCCAACGGTAGCAAGATCAGGGTCCCGGCTACCGATGGTTAAGGATCCAGAGACAGGAACCTTCTCACTATACGGGCCGTGTCCAGAAGTACTGCCTTCTGCATCTGACTCCCGATCCATCCACCTAACGCAAGCCTCTTAAGGTGTTTATCGAGGCTCTTGGCTATCAGACCATGGGCAGATATGACTATCGGAACAATAATTGCTGAATCAATGTCCCACATGTCAACAATCTCGTGAGCTAAATCAAGATATTTGTTTTCTTTATCTTTTTCAGCTTTCACAAGGTTGTCGTCATGGGGAACAGTGACATCAACAATTATTGCGCGACGTTCGTGTCGATCTATCAATACAATATCAGGCTTATTAGCTACAATAGTCCTGTCTTTAATGATAGATCGATCCCAATACAATGTGGCATGGCTATTTTCAAGGACCTGTTCTGGCGCATACCTGTAGTACGGCACCTCGGATGCCACAAGACTATGTTTCAGAGCAAGTTGTTGGTGTATTATCCTGGCCACTTGGTTATGTCTATGCAAATACTCGCCGTTTGCGAGACGAGAACAACCGGAAATTATATGCCTAAGGGATTCACCCGGACGATGGCACGCTCGGCAAATATCCACTGTGCCATCTCTTAGGATATACTTTCGGTAGTTATTCGTCATCACAACCTCATCCATAATTGCACAGACAAAACCTTCGGTTTCACCAAAAATTATTATTATTATTCCCTTTATTACATTTTAAATACTTACAAAATTATATTTCTAAACATTAAATTTTTACAATGTATAACACTAAAAAATATAACATTTAAAAATACAAAAATGCAGTTCCCCAACGGCAGCAAGATCAAGGTCCCGGCTACCGATGGTTAAGGATCCAGAGACAGGAACCTTCTTACTATACGGGCCGTGTCCAGAAGTACTGCCTTCTGCATCTGACTCCCGATCCATCCACCTAACGCAAGCCTCTTAAGGTGTTTATCGAGGCTCTTGGCTATTAGACCATGGGCAGATATGACTATCGGAACAATAATTGCTGAATCAATGTCCCACATGTCCACAATCTCGTGAGCTAAATCAAGATATTTGTTTTCTTTATCTTTTTCAGCTTTCACAAGGTTGTCGTCATGGGGAACAGTGACATCAACAATTATCGCGCGGCGTTCGTGTCGATCTATCAATACAATATCAGGCTTATTAGCTACAATAGTCCTGTCTGTAATGATAGATCGATCCCAATACAATGTGGCATGGCTATTTTCAAGGACCTGTTCTGGTGCATACCTGTAGTACGGCACCTCGGATGCCACAAGACAATGTTTCAGAGCAAGTTGTTGGTGTATTATCCTGGCCACTTGGTTATGTCTATGCAAATACTCGCCGTTTGCGAGACGAGAACAACCGGAGATTATATGCCTAAGGGATTCACCCGGACGATGACACGCTCGGCAAATATCCACTGTGCCATCCCTTAGGATATACTTTCGGTAGTTATTCGTCATCACAACCTCATCCATAATTGCACAGACAAAACCTTCGGTTTCACCAAAAAGATCACCGAAACGGAGCCAGGATACTGAGGCTAATAAATCTACGTCGGGCCCATGGAGAGCCCGGTAGAATCTGCCATGTAACTCCTTGCTTTGCCACACAGAGCTGCGGTCGGAAGTACTAAGTACTACAGGTTTGCGCCAGTTTTCTTTTGCTAAAAATAGAGGAGTCAGTCCATTGTCAACAGCAACTACATCTCTATGAGACCCCATATCGACTTGGAGAAAATACTCCCTAAGATTGCATATCTCGCGGTTATGCAGTGTCTTAGCATTTAAGAAGCCACGACCACCGCACTTCCGCGGGATATACAATCTCATGGTCGATGAACGTGGGTGATGTATGCGGTGTGCTGTTAGCAATGTACGAACTTTTCTATCCAGGGCATCCAGTTCAGTTTGAGTCCATTTAAGTATGCCGAAGGAATACATCAGTACCGGCATGACCCATCCATTGTATGCGCGAACCTTGTTTCCGCCTGACAAAAGACTTTTAAGGACTTTTGAAAGGCGCCCCAAGAAACGCTCACGCAACGACTGTTTCATGTCAGCATCGTTGATGCCTAATGCCTGTGACATACCTAAATATTTATAGGTTTCGTTTACGGAGAGAGATCTAAGATGAATAGAATCCGAGAGTTGTATACCCGTAGATTCCATTATCTGACCACGCTTTACATGCATGACTGCACATTTGTCCACACCAAATTCCATTTTAATGGCATTACTGAAAGCTTCAGTAACCTTCAGTAACGCTGTCAAATGAGAACTGCTATGGGCAAATAGTTTCAGGTCATCCATGTACAGCAGGTGTGATATTACTTGACCATTTCTCCGTAAACGATAGCCTAACCCTGAACTCTCGAGAAGTGTACTCAGAGGGTTCAAGGCCAGACAGAACCACAATGGACTCAAACCGTCACCCTGGAAGATACCTCGCTCTATTTTTATGGGATCGCCCTGACCTAGAATCCGTCGAGATCCTGGATAGAAAAGGACCGTTCTCCATTTTCGCATGCACGATATCAAGAAAGTGCGTAGAGTTGTATTTATTTTATACAACTCCAGCACCCTCATGAGCCACGAATGCGGCACGGAATCATATGCCTTCTTATAATCTATCCAGGAAGTCGACAGGTTCTTTCGGTTTCGACGAACCTGTTGGTTAATAGCCATGTCAATGAGGAGTAGCTCCTTAGTACCACGGGCCCCATTCCTACATCCATTTTGAGAGGCGAACATAATAGAATTTTGATCAATGTGTTTATTAATCTTCGACCTCAAAATGGACGTAAGAATTTTATAAATTGTTGGTAGACAGGTGATAGGTCTATAGTTTTTGGGGTCCGCAGTACTACCAGATTTATGGAGCAGATGGGTTATGCCTGTTGTCATAAATTCTGGAAGCGATCGAGATAATAAAGCACATTGAAATTGAGATGCTAAGCAAACGTGCGAGCTAGGTAACCATTTATACCAGAAATTGTGCAGTCCGTCCGGGCCTGGAGATTTCCAGTTGGGTAAGGAACGAACTGCACAAACTACGTCTTGGTAGTCAATGGTTACTTCATTCATATCAGGTATAAGCTCACACGAACGCTCAACATCCTCCATCCACGCGCCTTCAGAGTGAGTGACAGGCACGGACCAGATGTTGTGCCAAAAAGAAATCATGGCATCATCATCCGGCCGATGCATATCAGTATCACTCTGATCCGATCGCTCCCAGGATGCATAAACACGTCGTTGATCTCTCTCGAACATGCGGTTCTGAGTAAAGCGATCGACTCGCACCCTATACCTTCGAATACGATTAGCCCATGCACAAATTTTCTGCTTCAGGAAGTCGATGCGCTCTGTGACACATGAAATATAATTTTGAGGACTAATACCAGTCCCCAAGAATGCACGTTTCACAAAGCGCATGACCCTAGGGCGCATGTTGCCCTCCCTAAAGCAGCTGAGCTTACCGATGAGTACCCTAGCCTCACTGATACGACGCTCAATCCTACACTGCCAGGCTGGTACAGCAAGGCGAGGGCGTGTTGCTGTGTCAGTATTTGGAAATTTGACATGAGCAACACGACAAGCTGTAATAGCCGCACAGTACAGGATCGAATGAGTATCAGCCAGGTCTTCACTACTATCAAAGTAATTTGGTAGTAGCAAATCTAAAGCACACATCAGCGCCCTATTTTTTTTGTGCATGGGAAAACGTGGAAGCCGAGGTCTAAGGTGAACCGAAGTCGATCGAAATTCCCGAACTACATCTTCAAGAGTACTCCTCAATATATCATTGTATTGGGGACTTACAGTAGTAACCATATCATCTCCACCATCACTATCAGCAACGCCAGCTTGCAATGTGGCCGCGGCAGAAGCTTGAGTTGCCGCCTGCGATGCAGTAGTAATGATACGGTTACGTTGCACCTCTGTACGGAGCCGATCAAGTACCGAGTCATCCAACAAGTGACCCCGTTGAATGGCTCGCACCTGATCCGACAGTCGTTGAGCCGAAACGTTGATTGATGGTTCGAGAGCCTGAAACAGAGAAAGCATCCGAACACGATACGCAGTAAGATTAGTTCCTGCCTCTGTTGCCTCAAAATATGCGCGCATGACATTTTCATTGATGGAAATTGTCCATCGCATGCGCTGCACTCCACCGGGAGCGGGGGCCCTGACCGGAGCCGTTTGCCCCAGAAGCCCCAAACTCTTCGGTGGCCGGCCCCTCCTCCGGCGTACAGGCGGTGGCGACGTCGGCGGAGAGAAGTACTCGTCACTATCACTCGACGCAACTGCAGATGTCAGCTGAACACACGGCACTGAGGCAGTTGCCGACAACTGCGAGGCGGAGCGAGGTGACGAGCCCGGAGGTGGTAGACGTGCTGCTCGGCTTCTCGTCAACATCTATTTCTTCATTCGTTATCCCATTATTGGTAGTTTGGCAATATGATGATGACTGGTGATGACATTCTCAAATGTCATAGTAAATTTTCTATTTGTTTTTGGTATTTTAGGTCTAATAAATATTAAATAACTGTGGTATTATAAACTGGATGCTATTGTTGATCGAATTATTACAGATAATATGAGAATTTCGATCTCTGAATAAAATATTAAATATAAAATGGGGAATGAATGTCCTGTCACGTTTATATTATTATTTATTATTATTATTTCCTCTGTCACGGATGTCACCGAATCAGACAGGATTGTAGGACTATAGGTTTGCGTGACGTGTGCGTCGTTATGTCATTACGGCAATACGAAGTCAAATGTCAAGACCCAAACGCGATGAAGACGCGCTGCGTAGAATTACGGCGATTGGCCCGCAGGGCCCGCGTGGTCTACCAAGGCCCATTCTTCATATACATCAAGGATGATGAATTTCCTCAAGTCCGTCCCCTCAACGAAGCTTTCAATTAGAATCATAATTATTAACGTCCCTTCATTTGTTATACAATAGATGCTTTCGTTACTAATGGCACTCTAAAAGCCCTTTTAAGTAAATGTAATCTTTTTAAAAGGCTTATTGTGTTTGCTACAATGCTAGGAAGTTTTCACCGACAACAACGGAAATACGTGACTCTGATTACGGTCCAAAAAACTTTAAGGAACCCCAAGTAAGACTTCAAAGGAACATTGACAAAGAAAATCAAGTCGAATTCGAAAGCAGTGGAATGTCACAGAGTAATGTAAAACAGTAGATTGAATCGAATCATACTATTGTGTATTTTTAATAGCATGTTTTGATGCTTTGTTTTAATAATTAAATTGGTATTTTAACCAAAGGAAATAAAAGGATCTACAAGTGCTGTCAAAAATCCTACATAAAACATTCTGCTGTATTTAACAATATCGTAAAATAAGAACAGATCAAACGGCAGGTATTGGAAGTAGCTAATAATTTGAAAAACAAAATTTAAAGTCTTTGGATATATTATCCGTCTATGAGTTCATGTACTTGTGTTCGTCTACTTATAGTTTTACCGCTACAGAAAGTACCCACTGCAAAGTACTTACGTTATTTGGTGTGAATACAATATTAGAGGTATTATTTCTTACTTTGGAGTGACATTTTTAAAGGTGATTTTATCCTACTTCCTAATGTTATAAATGTGAAAGTTTAGATGTTTAGATGTTTGGATGTTTAGATGTTTAGATGTTTAGGTGTTAGGATGTTTCTATGTTTGTTGCTCAATCACGCCAAAAGCAAAAGGGCTCAACGGATTTGGCTGAAATTTGGGACACATATACTTTGTAGCCTGGAAAGGAACATAAAGCTATTTTTATACTGGAAATCATCACATTCCCGCGGGATTACGTTGTGTAGTCCACGTTGGCGAAGCCACGGGCGGAAAGCTAGTTTTAACCGACTTCTAAATCAAAAAGGAGGAGGTTCTCTATTCGTCTGTATGTATGTTTTTTTTTTTTTTTTTTTTTTTTATGTATGTCCACCGATTACTCGAAGACGGCTGAACCGATTGAAATGGTTCAAACGTTATTACATCAGGTTGGTTTCCAAGTTGGTCCCATTTTTTGAAATTTTGAAATCGGTTCAGTAGTTTTCAGGAAATCTTGAAAATACTGTCGTTTTCGTTACCACTTTATGTGAATTTGATACGTATCTTTAGGCATAACTCCTTTGTTTATAAACCGATTTAGATGATTCTTGTTTTGTTGGAAAGGGAATACCTCAAGGTATTTTAACCGACTTCGAAAAAGGAGGTTTTGAGTTTGATCACATACCTATTTACCAGAAAACACGTAAATTGCCTGCACGATGCACTAAAAAGAGTGAAATAAAAATTATTTTTATAAAAAAATTAAACCGCCTTCTAAAAAACCACATCAAAAAAGTAAGAAATAATTCCTCACCAAATATATAACGTAAGTACTTTGAAGTCGGGCGGGTTTTAACAAAAACAACAAAACATTGTACATGTTTCACGCCCGACTTCAAAGTACTTACGTTATTTATTTGGTGAGGAATTATTTCTTACTTTTTTGATGTGGTTTTTTAGAAGGCGGTTTAATTTTTTTATAAAAATAATTTTTATTTCACTCTTTTTAGTGCATCGTGCAGGCAATTTACGTGTTTTCTGGTAAATAGGTATGTGATCAAACTCAAAACCTCCTTTTTCGAAGTCGGTTAAAATACCTTGAGGTATTCCCTTTCCAACAAAACAAGAATCATCTAAATCGGTTTATAAACAAAGGAGTTATGCCTAAAGATACGTATCAAATTCACATAAAGTGGTAACGAAAACGACAGTATTTTCAAGATTTCCTGAAAACTACTGAACCGATTTCAAAATTTCAAAAAATGGGACCAACTTGGAAACCAACCTGATGTAATAACGTTTGAACCATTTCAATCGGTTCAGCCGTCTTCGAGTAATCGGTGGACATACATAAAAAAAAAAAAAAAAAAAAAAAAAACATACATACAGACGAATAGAGAACCTCCTCCTTTTTGATTTAGAAGTCGGTTAAAACTAGCTTTCCGCCCGTGGCTTCGCCAACGTGGACTACACAACGTAATCCCGCGGGAATGTGATGATTTCCAGTATAAAAATAGCTTTATGTTCCTTTCCAGGCTACAAAGTATATGTGTCCCAAATTTCAGCCAAATCCGTTGAGCCCTTTTGCTTTTGGCGTGATTGAGCAACAAACATAGAAACATCCTAACACCTAAACATCTAAACATCTAAACATCCAAACATCTAAACATCTAAACTTTCACATTTATAACATTAGGAAGTAGGATAAAATCACCTTTAAAAATGTCACTCCAAAGTAAGAAATAATACCTCTAATATTGTATTCACACCAAATAACGTAAGTACTTTGCAGTGGGTACTTTCTGTAGCGGTAAAACTATAAGTAGACGAACACAAGTACATGAACTCATAGACGGATAATATATCCAAAGACTTTAAATTTACAACTACAAATAACAAAAACAACAAAACATTGTAACATGTTTCACGCCCGACTTCAAAGTACTTACGTTATTTATTTGGTGAGGAATTATTTCTTACTTTTTTGATGTGGTTTTTTAGAAGGCGGTTTAATTTTTTTTATAAAAATATTTTTTTATTAGGTAATATATTATTATTTCAAATGTTGTAGTATCTAAAATACATTTCTTAAATATAGTTTCGATTACCTGCGTGAGTTTTTAGTCTGTGGTAAGGCGTCACATATAAACAAAACGTCAATAAAATGTTGTGTACAATACGCAAAGACCAAATAATCAACGGATGAATGAGGAAAACTTGCGAGGCTCGATTGTTCCGGCTAACAAGCTTCGTCGTAATCACAAATATCTCGGTGAAAGAAAAAGCATGTTTCCTTAAGGCTGATTGTACAAGATACAATGCAGTTTTGTAGACTCACACTTTCTATAGGGTAGATAGAAACTAATATAATTATTATTATCTGGAATTGTGAACTAATGAAAAAGAAAAAAAAGTGTGTTGTTGTTGAGGCGCGTCCCATTTTAAAACACAAGAGCTACAGGGTAAAAATTAACACATTTTATCTATGTCCCAAAAGTCAATAATTTTAAAATATCTCTTTGAGTAGTAGAAAGTGAAAGTGAAAGAATTCATGGCAGTTAAAAGGTGTCCTTAAACCGTTAAGAGAGGTAAAAAAAATTGGACGATTCATAAGCATTAATTTAATTTAATTTATGAGAATTAAAAGGTTTTGACTTTGACTTTTCAAAATCGATACAATAGAATAAGATTTTAAACTTACATGGTCATTATCACTATAACTATTATGAAAAACGGGATTTTTACCATGTTTATTTTGTTTTTCGAGTTCCCGATATTTCGGCGCAGTTGCACACGCCATGATCACGGAGTAACTGAATAAAGTTAATGCGGGTGGATGGTATTAGGAGCAGACGAATCTGTCTACCCTCTTTCTTGTCCGTTTATTGCGCTCGATACCCGTACCACTGTTTTCGTTCTCGCACTCAACTCGAACTTGTTCGCGACACACAATACTCACAGTATCACTCCGCGGAACACTTATTTGATTTTTGTTGTTTTTACACAATCGAATCACTGGATTCCAGACATTTGACAATTTAAACCCATCCTCGCGATTGAAATTATTCTTATGCTTTTTTATTTCAATCGCTTCTCTGACCAGTCTTGGTACATAGTGGCGTTCCGTCGAAATAATCTGAGGGTTATAAAACTCCATCCAGTGGTTCGGCCCGGAGTGGATCAGGTGTTCTGCAATGGCCGATTTTTGTATATCGTTATTTTTGACGGCCTTGATGTGTTCCTTAACGCGGCATGCTACCGTGCGTTTAGTTTGCCCTATGTAGGAGCTACCACAGCTGCAGTCAATTTTGTAAACACCAGGTTTTTCCAATGGGAAATTGTCTTTAGGTGACCGTAGACATTGTGCAACTTTCTTTCCAGGAGTGAAGATAGTGTTTATGGAGAATTTGTTCAGTATATTTGAGACCTTATCCGTCACTCCTTTTATGAAGGGCAAATATACTGGCTGTCTGTTTACTTTGCACCTGTATTCTTTTGTTTTGTGTCTGGGTGGTAATTTTCCCTTGTACCCGTTCATACGCAGGACTTGGCGCACATGATCTAACTCATCGTTCAGATGGTCTTCATCACAAAGATCATATGCCCGATTCGTCAACGATGTGAGAACAGAGTTAAGGTGCTTTGGGTGGTGATGTGACTTCGCGTTGAGGTATCGATCCGTATGTGTAGGCTTTCGGTACACCGAGTGGCTCAGCGAACCGTCATTGCGGACTCCTACAATAGGTCTTACAAATCGATACAATAGGTCTCTAGCTAAGTTTTAGCAACAGGTTAAATTACATCATTATCATTATCATCATTATCAGCTTTCAGTAGTCCGCTGCTGGAGACCTCCTCCTTAGAGCGCCACAAAGAGCGGCTGCTAGCGACTTGCAGCCAACGGCTGCTTGCAATCTTCACTAGGTCATCGGTCCACCTAACTGGGAGTCATCCTACGCTTCGTCGTCCGGCCCCGATCGCGGTTATCATATGACGCATTAGTCAAGTGTACGTTCAGTTGACGTGCAAAACCGTTTTTGATAACGCGCGGCTTTGACAGTGCGACCACGTTTTCTGTTCCGGTGATAATCTTTGGTAATCTTGATAACTAAAACAGTTTTCAAACGACAGTCTATTTTGACAGCTAATTTCGTATTGCAAGTGGTTCCTCTGTCACGGATGTCACCGGAACTGACAGGATTGTGGGACTATAGGTTTGCGTGACGTGTGCGTCGTTATGTCATTACGACAATACGAAGTCAAACGTGATCAAGAGGCGCTGCATAGAATAACGGCGATCGGTCCGCTGTTTATTTTATTTTATTTTATTTTATTTTTGGCACAGTCACAAGATACAAATCACAACTTAAAAATAGATGATTACACAAAAAAAACAGAATTAAATCTGTATCCCTATTACAACCGCGCACAACATTTAACTATAATATTTTTTTATATAATGCGGCTAACTAGCCTGAAAGCAAAAGAAAAAAAAAACAAAAAGTAAATTATATTAAATAAAATTTTAAGTACCTATTAATCAAGAATATGTGCAAGTGATCCTGTGTTATCACGTATTGTTTTAAAAATGTATTAAGACTCTGATGAAATATATCGAGCTTTCTTTTTCGAGGTTCGTGGTCGCCACTCGAGAACTTTTCTTCCCCAACGGCTATCAGTTCTACAAGTGATGTTTTTGCAATAAAGATATAAATAAATAAGTTAGTATGTATTAGAGTTAAATTTATAACTAGGTACAGTACTATGAGCACCCAATTCCTATAATTTGCAAAAAAACTAAACTTTCATAAACTGCAAGCGTTTTAAATGTATTTGGAATTTTTTGATTTAAATAAAAACATATGAATGAATTACTATTTTGTTGTGAAAAACGAAATATATATTGTAGCTTACTTCCGCAAAGAAAACACAATATGCAAGATGCACCGCCCGCCAGCCCGCAAAAAATTGCACATGCACACCACGAAAATACCAGTGCACAATACAGCTGCATTTAGCAAGACAGCAATACACCTTGCACCTTCACCGATTAGACTTCTCTACACGTGTTACGCCCCAACCCGGGGCATCCTCAGGAGACAGTTCGTACGAAAACCAACACCAAATTGTTTGGTGTTGGTTTTCGCACGAACTGGTTTCGTCTTGTTAAATGCAGGTATTGTGCACTGGTATTTTCGTGGTGTGCATGTGCAATTTTTTGCGGGCGGGCGGGCGGTGCATCTTGCATATTGTGTTTTTTGTGGAAGTAAGCTAATAAATAAATAATAAATAAATAAATAACTTCTTACATTTACACCAATTATCTAAGCCCATTTTAATTTCATTAAGAAACTGTATCATGGAAAACTTAAATACTTTTTTTTTGTAAATACATACTTAATATACATAGTAAACACCCAGACCAAGACAAATAGACATGTTCATGCATACAAATATTTGTCTTATTCGGGAATCGAACCCGAGACCACCGGCGCAGAAGGTGGGTAGCCTACCCCTGCGCCAAATCGGTCGTCAAATAGTCAATAAGTAAGTATATATTTCGTTTTTCACAATGGTTAGGGACTTCCGCCAAGTGACGCCTGATTCAATCAAATAATTACTGTTTTGAATAGGCCAACTTACAAATGAAACACATAGGAATTAATATCATTTATTCGATATTTTGACAGATATTTTGACTCTCGTCGAATCCAGCTCGGATGGGCAGCGTTTGGGAAGCTCCGACATATATTCGCGTCCGAAATACCTCAATGTCTCAAGACGAAAGTCTTTGACCAGTGTGTGTTGCCAGTAATGACCTATGGAAGTGAGACGTGGTCTTTTACTATGGGTCTCATAAGAAGGCTCAAAGTCACCCAGCGAGCAATGGAGAGAGCGATGCTTGGTATTTCCCTGCTCGATCGAATCAGAAATGATGAGATCCGCAGGAGAACTAAAACAACCGACATAGCTCGAAGGATTGCATCATTGAAGTGGCAGTGGGCGGGACACATAGCGCGGAGAACCGATGGCCGTTGGGGCGGAAAGGTTCTCGAATGGCGACCGCGTACCGGACGACGTTCCGTGGGCAGGCCCCCTACAAGGTGGACCGACGATCTGGTCAAGATCGCGGGAAGCCGCTGGATGCGGGCAGCGCAGGACCGATCGTTGTGGAGATCCTTGGGGGAGGCCTATGCCCAGCAGTGGGCGTCGCTCGGCTGACATGATGATGATGATGATGATTCGATATTTACATTGTCAATCATATAAACTACAGATGCACGGCTATTAACATCTTCACGAAGTCAGTTTTTTAGACAAACAATTAATTTATAATTATAATACAAGGTACCAGAGGAGGAGGCTGTGGTGGCGCATTGGTAAACGCGCTCGGACTGCAATCAGTGAAATTAGGGTTATCGGTTCGAACCGGGCGTCAGACGACAATGAGTCACACCAACACATCAAAATATGACTATAAAAACTACTGTATTTAATGCGCGTACCGTGCAAGTAATAACAGTTTTTGTTTCATCGAAATCTGTCCAGGATTTCCAAAGTTAAAGCGTTGCAAAGTTTCACAAGCTTTTGTAAATTTGCTTTCCTTGCGCGCTATTGCGATGACGTCATGTCGCAGTGACATCTGCGATTGCGGCTGCTGCGGGTGATTTCCGTCCAACTGTACCTACATAGAATCCGTTCGAGCGCAATCTTCGCGCAACTGGTGCGTTTTTCGCGCTAGTTACAGTACATTTTCTTCGTTCTAAGGTTATGGTAAATGATTAGTATTCGATTTCGACCGCGCGCATCCGCACTCTAAAACTGTCACCTACTGTCCATTTGATAGCTGTCCATTCTTGTTAGGCCCGATTTCACCAATGATATTTAAACGCGATTAACGCTAAATATGTTTAAAACGTATTTCTGCCTCTGTCACCTTCAAACAGATGACAGACACAGAACTATGTTTTAAATACGTTTAGCGTTAAACACGTTTAAATATCAGTGGTGAAAGTCTCCCTTATTGTTGATCGAAGTTTGACGGTTGCTATTTATATTGACAGAATACTGCCCGCCATTACGAAAGTTGATTTAATTTATTAATCACGAAAATACAACTTATGTATTTAAAGGTGTTTTTTCACATGGTTTCAATACAAAATTGATCATTGATCGACGATAAGAAAAATAAATAAAATTATTGCGAAACCGTGAGAGCGCAACTCTAATAGCCAAAGGAGAAATACGGGAGCGCCAGCTCTCAATCGCGATGTGACGTCACACGTTAATTCCATTGGTTCACCCGAATTTTTCACGGAGACCGTACTCTAACGTTCAATATCTCAGTCATTTTTGAAGATAGGAAAAAATAAAAACATATTCTTTTTCCTCGAGTAACATATTTTTTAGATATGCTGATAACAAATAACAATCGCGTGGGGTGTCTCGCACCCCAATAAATGTTTTAAGACTCGTAACTTTTTTAAATTTGTGTTTTACACGTTGTTCTTTCAGGTAGCTACTAGTAGTAAATGAGTAACAAGTTCATAATTCAGTCGCAAATAGGACACGATTATGTCGATCGAGACTGTGTTTGTGATGCTCGACACCCCCCAAAAATGCATGCAATGGCCATACTATAAATAGCAATGGTTGTAAACTGCTAAAAATATCACCAAAAAACGAATGAAGATAAAACTAACTACTTACTTATAATTATACTAGCTGACCCAGCGCGACTTCGTTCCCGTGGTCCTACCCCCTACTCCACCCTACCCACCCGTACTCTACCCCTACCCTACCCCTACCACTACCCTACCCCTACCCCTACCCTACCCCTACCCTACCCCTACCCTACCCCTACCCTACCCCTACCCTACCCCTACCCCTACCCCTACCCCTACCCCTACCCCTACCCCAACCCTACCCCTACCCTACCCTACCCTACCCTACCCCTATCGTACCCTACCCCTACCCTACTTCTACTCTACCCCTACTTACCCCTCCTTCCCCTATTTTCTCACCCTTAAAACCATCCTTGGACTTCCACGAACATTTCAAGACCAAAATTAGCCAAATCGGTCCAGTCGTTCACGCGTGATGTCGTGACCAAGGGAAATAGGGATTCATTTTTATATATATAGATAGAAAATTATTTTGTTTAGTTCGAAAGTTAATTGATAAGTAACAGGAAGTGTTTATTTTATAAAAAAATGATTTTAAAAGCTATTTTATTTTAAATAGCCATTAATTTTCTTATTCAGAGTATCACACGCCCCACGTTACTGCTGACGTAACTTTTTAGGTGCGCTCAATTATGGGTTAACAATACTATAAAATCATTAAAAATAAGGTGGTTAATAGGCTTATGAATAACATAGTGATACATTTAACATTTATTCGGTCATAATAACATTCCGATTCATTAATACTACAGCTGCACGTTGATTTGTGTAACCTCTAATCGTTTTGTCAAAATACTGACTAAACACCACTCGATTGGTTCTTGAAGCAAACAAGTAAAAACAAGAACCAACAATAGGGAGAAACGTAATGTTGTCAAAAATGATATAACTCCAGTTAGTATTTTCTGTACTATGATAGAAGTACGAAGGGATCGAAGCAGCGCCGCTCATCAAGAAAAGCAAAGTCGATACCTGAATCTTGGACCAAGTGAACGACCCACTACGTCTCACATTTGGATTCCTAACCAAAAAAAACAAAACTATTAAATACATTACAATATTTGCAAACAGAAATAAAATTGATATAAGCCCTATCAAAAATAGAAATGTCAATTCCCAAAAAAATTTTTCAACAATATCAGATGTGACATTTAAAATACCCACTGCAAAAAAAGTAAATATTGGTAACCCCCAAGCTAGTAATGCACTTTTGGAATAGCGCCGGTTAATAGGAGCTTTGTAAATTTTGACAATATCGGAGTAGAACATAAGACACACTATGAACATCCAAAGGTAGACACTGAAAAAAGTTGATCCGTGCAATAATAAAATAAAAGGTAGATTCTCTAAAGTATCACTTACATCAACTAAGAATGAAAATAATAGAACTATGTTGTACAGAAGCGTTGCCAATATCATATTGAGGAAAACGAAGTTCTTGAAAGACCGCCACTTTAACATAATCACCCATGAAATAATTCCGGCTAATAGAGTAATGCTTGTTATCACAATTACGATACTACTAGAAAGTATTCGATAGTAGTCTTCCAAAGTAAAATTAGTATAGTTTGAGTTATGAAAAGAAACAGTTGTTTCATTGATTTCTGCGATCGTAGTATTCCAAAGTGTAGTTGGATCAGTTGCTGTCATATTGATTGAAAATTTGTTAGAAAATGTCACCAACGCATTTAACAAAGCACAGCTCCCAGATTATGTTTACTTTACACTTACTATACTCTGTCTTTAACAAGCTTCAACAATAACATTATCGTTTCGTTTCACAACTTCAATCCCAAAATTTTGGATAACCAATTATTTTGGTATTCCGTTTTTCATCAAGTTTTATGATCTTATGCAACCAGAGCAACAATTAGTAGAATATGTAATAGTTAGCTTCGTCAAGCAAGAAAATTGACAGTGTAATTTTGAGAGACACGTAGTCCAGTACACTGGTCAGTGATCCACGCAGTGATTCCAGCTATATGGTTAGGCTCGATTCAGTCACGATGTGGTTGGTAATGTCGCAAATTGATGAAATCAGAGGAGTCCCAGTTGATTTATTTTTCCCCACAAGTGTAGAGTTCCAACTTACAGTTGCGGGAATTATAATATAACTCAAAACATTTCACAATTCATAAGCTTTCTTCATCACCATTACTTTCACCTTGCGATATTGCGTCTTGTCTTTTTGAACAAACAGAGGACAATTAGAAACACAACTTGCACCGACAGTTTGCAAAAACCATTTAGCAAAATTCCTAATCAACTGTTTAAATAATGTTGATAATACGACCTAATAGTATTGATTAGAATAACAAACTAACTCATTTACGTGAATGACACTAATGAACGTTATCAAAATCGTAAAAACCCGATTTTTATTGTGGTCAAATACATGATAAAGCGATGCAATTTAACATTATTTATTTTAATTTTCAGTTTTTTGCATTCACAATGCAATTTTTATCATAGAAAAATGAAAAATGAAGTATTTAGAAAAAATCGACCCGTCTTACAACCAGCTCCGATGGGACTCGAACCCACGACCTTTCACTTTCCGGGCGACTGCTCTAACCACTGAGCTACGGCACAGAATAAATAATAGTGCTAAGGCACAGAAGACTCACTCTGCAAGCTCATTCAAATAAAAATAAATCTTTCTGCGTGGAAATAAAGTCCAATTCCGGTTGCTTTGTCATCGCTTGCCTACTGTTATAATTACCTAGAGTTCGCGCATGCAAGCAAAACTGTACCCAATAGCTACGCGCGAGCGTTTCTATTTCAATGAATGTCTCAAACAGCTCGCTCGCTGGTTAGGGTTGCGAGCGACTTGCGAGTTCGGTTTTGTTATTTATTTTGTTCTTTCTTTTATTTATACACCCGTAAACACAACAATATCTTATATACGGATTATAAGAACGTTTAGTAGTCATTGTTCGGTGCACAAAAATCACAGAAATGATCGATCGTTATACGCGCGAACGTGGAGCGTACGAGCCGAGCGGTATCCTTCTGCCATACGCCTGCCCGGCAGGCGCGCCGCCCGAACGTACCTAAATTGCGGAGTGACACCCCCCTGGCTACGGAGTCGTCAGTGGTTAGAGCAGTCGCCCGGAAAGCGAAAGGTCGTGGGTTCGAGTCCCATTGGAGCTGGTTGTGAGACGGGTAGATTTTTTCTAAATACTTCATTTTCCATTTAACATTATTTGTTGAATTTAATACTAACAAATAAAAAAATCTGTAATGTCTCAATTTTATTGATCTCTAAAAACGAATAAACAGGAAATTATTATTTTCGGCTAGACTGCAATAGATTATAAAAGGATGATGAAGAATATGCAATAACAGTCTTAATTCATTTTTCCCTCTTTTACGAGGGGAAATTAATAATTTTGACTTAATTTGATAATGTTGACTTTACTAGAATTACCAATAGAAAAACAGACTAGCCACAAAGTAACCTTATTATGACAGTGGTTTAATAATGAAAAATAACCTAATCAAGAAAAACAAGGTGCTTAATGAACTTAACAAATTTGCGATATAATAATTATTAAACTCAAAATAAAAAAAACTGTATTCTGATTTAAGGTCACAGCACATTACATCAACTCGGAAAGGGATCGACACCGTATCGCCATTCGCCTCGCCGTCGGCGTCAATCTAACGCAAGCACGTAACCAAACCGGATCAGCGTCGGTACGTCGGCTCGGCTACGGCTAGGCGACGCCGCGCTTACGGCTCGCCGCACAGTGGTTCCATAAAAAAAATTCGTGAAAAATAATGATAAAAAAATATAAAATAAAACGTTTTTGAAAAAAAAATATAACCGCCTTCAAAACGGATCTTCAAACAAAAATTAACAAACACTAAAAAACGAAAAAAATAATAATATTTTTTAATTCAAAGGACGATGATACGTGACTTTTTCTAATTTATCTTGGTACTTACTGAACTGTTTGAAGTCGTTGCCGTCTTATACGTATTGAAGTAATTACGTCCTACACCTCACGCTTGGGACCGGGTTTTTTTATATGTTAGTTATTTCACTCAGTATATTTCGTTCTTATTCTTTTCGGCTTGGCACCGACTTCAAACAGTTCAGTAAGTACCAAGATAAATTAGAAAAAGTCACGTATCATCGTCCTTTGAATTAAAAAATATTATTATTTTTTTCGTTTTTTAGTGTTTGTTAATTTTTGTTTGAAGATCCGTTTTGAAGGCGGTTACATTTTTTTTTCAAAAACGTTTTATTTTTCGATTTTTAGTGAAGTAGCTTAAGAAACTAGGTACATGGTGATTATGATAAATTGTTGTAAATATGCTATCCGTTACGGAATTCAGCTTTCCATCTTTAGCTACTTAGATAACTTGAAGGAATACAACTGAAGGTCTATTCGTGCATATGGTATTTATAAAACATCATAATATAACTCCTAACTGTTGAGGAGTTTCACCTCTCATCAGCAGCTTACCCTATTAACCTGAAAGAATATAACTATTGGTCCATACGTACGATTAATACTTAAATAAATATTCTCCAGCTCCTAACCGTTAAGGAGTTGTAGCTTCCATCACCAGCTCATCACTATGAAAGTCCTGACTTGGTGAAAGTAAGATCAGGTCAGAAGTACCAACTTTCGAAAAAAAATATATTTTAAAAATGATCCCCAATTTGATGAAACTATGAAATCGTCCATATACCCAAATAAAGTCTGAATACACATTATTCAGGATAACTCCTGAACTTCTTGCCAGTTCTTGATAAAATTTGAATGGGACCACACGAGAAGCGTCACCTTTTAAATAAAAAAAGAATTATCCAAATCGGTTCATTAACTAAAAAGTTCTGAGGTAACACACATAAAAAATAAAAAAAAAATAAAAAAAAAAATACAGTCGAATTGATAACCTCCTCCTTTTTTTGAAGTCGGTTAAAAAGACAATAAAATAAGAAAAAATGTGATGTTCATTTTCATTTTCAGACCACTGTGCGTAGAGCCGTAAGCTCGGGTACGGAGAGACGTGAGCGCGTGGACGACTAGCGGTAAGCGCGGGGATAGCAAGTTGAGCGATCCGCAAAGCGGTTCGTGAGCTGGGCCCCAAGTCTGCTAATTTACAAATTGAATCTTAATTGGATCTCAATAGCGGTTTTTGACATTTTTGGTATTCTGCTACTAACTTAAGACCAATGGTATACGACTGAACTGCCATTGAACTGCCATCGGAATATTTGCTAGTCTGCTCTTCAATCGTATTGCAATCGTAGTTGTGGAGTTAATCGGTATTCTACTCTCATTTGACATTTGTTTGACAGGACTCTCAATGACAATTGGGTTATAGCCACCGTATTTGAATAAAAATGTTTCATTATCATTGTGTCATGTTTTACTAACAATGCCCTTCATCGCGGACAATTTCTATTTGATTATCTTAAATGATACAAAAACGTTTATTTTTATGAAAACTATCGGTCATTTATTAATTTAGTCTCTTAGTAGACTTTAGAAGGCAACACCATTAACTATCCAACTGAGACTCCATTACGATTCAATTACGATTCAATTGCGATTCTATTGAGCTGACGTACAAGTTTTTACGGAATACCCAATTTGTTTTAATCGTAATGGAATCGTAATCGAGTCTCAATTGAATATCAATAGAATCTTATTTAATTAAAATTAGCAGACTTGGGGCCCTGGTCCCGAGGCGAGACGATTACGTTACGATTCCGATTAGTGGGCTTTGCAGTAGGGGGTTTGATTGATTGATTGAAAACTCTTTATTGCACACACAAATAAAATTTACAAACACAGGAAAAAGATGAAACATAGGTATGTGGGCAAAGGCGGTCTTATCGCTGAAAGCGATCTCTTCCAGACAACCTTTGAGGCACATGAAAAATAAACAGAGCGGAAGGTAGTGCACCAGCAAATCTACGTCAACTACTAGATGAAGAAAATTAAACTAAATTAAGTACCTAACATAAATATACCTAAATGAGAAATAATATATGCATATATATTAATATATATAAATATGCGTATAATAAATATAATCGTATCTATATGAATAAATTATAATAAACCTAATAAATACTATACAATATAGGTAGTTGCAAACTAGGACTTAGTGAGAAGATGCGAATGCAGTTCGTTCTTGAAAACGGCAAGTGACTTTGCATGACGGATCCCATACGGAAGGCTGTTCCAGAGGCTGATAGACTTCACCGCGAAAGATTCCTTGAAATATCCTGAATGTGTAAAGGTAGACATAAGGAGGTTGTCAGTCTTGGACCTAAGAGGACGACTGTGATCAGTACCAAGGTATTGGAAACGTTCTTTGAGGTAAGGAGGGGTACGAGGGTCATACAACACATTCCACAAAAGAGTAAGGACATGCCCCTCACGATGTAGTCTTATTGGCAGCCACCCAAGTTCAGTACTGAACTCTAGACACATGATCGAACTTGCGCAAGCCATATATAAAACGTATGCAGAGGGTCTGCAGTCGCTGAAGCTTGTCCAATAGAACCTCATTGAGGTCAATGGTACAAACATCAGCATAATCCATAATGTGCAGGAGAAGCGACTGCGCAAGTACGACCTTGGTACTCAAAGGAAGCAGGTTTTTCCACCTCCGCAAAGCAGCATAAACCTTCCTGCTGACCTCCGCAATATGAGGAGACCAACAAAGTGTGGAGTCAAAGAGGACACCCAGGTTTTTAACAACATTACTAAGAGGAAGTGGAACGGAGTTAAACAGGAGTGCAGGCACAGAGATGGACTTGAGCTTAGCAATCTGCTTAGACCCGCCAATAATGATCGCTTGCGACTTGTTAGGATTCACCGTTAGGCCATGTGTTCGACTCCATTCGTAAATAGTCGCAAGGTCAACATTTAGCGAAGATATCAGGTTGTCTATATCTTCGATGGGGGCCTGAGAGTATATTTGCAGGTCGTCAGCATACAAGTGATATTGGCAGGATAGGAGAGGAGTAAGGAAGTTGATAAAGATAGAAAAAAGGAGGGGGGAAAGGACACCGCCCTGAGGTACGCCCGCAGTGATGTCGCAAGAGGCGGACAATTTGGTGACTTGTCATACAGGGGGGTCTGACCCCACCTAGCACAGGCACCAGTTCTCTCCAATATTAGTTCTTTAACATAGTTTATAACTCAATACTGTTATTTAATTAGAAATAAGTAAAATGTAACTTTTGGAGAGAAAAATAAAGATTTTTATTATTATTATTATTATTATTTGTCATCGACACGAACACACTGCCTTCGGCCGATGAGATAGCTGCGAAACCACTCAACCACAGCATCTGATCCAAAAACTGTCCTCAGCATCGCCAAGAGTACGTCATAATCAACAGTATTAAAGGCGTTGCTGAAGTCCAAAAGAACCAGAGTAGTGAGCTGCTGATTTGCCATACCCTCACGAATATCATCGGCCACTTTGGTCACCGTGCTATGCCCCGGGCGAAAACCGGACTGAAATTGACTGAGCAGATGGTTTGCGTTAATAAACACACTGATCTGGTGGAGGACAAGGCGCTCGAGGACTTTGGAAAGGAAAGGGAGAATGGAAATAGGGCGAAAATGAGAGGGAGCGGAAGGATTTGAATTTTTGGGAATGGGGATGACTACAGCTTGACGCCAGCACCTCGGGAAAGTTGCGGTTTCGAGCGAAAAGTTGAAAATTTGGCAAAGAATGGGGATGACACCAGCCAAGCTTAGTTGGATCATACGCCGACTTATTCCGTCGACTCCCTCTGCATTTGACTTGATGGTTTTTTTGTTTTTTTTTTAACTTCACGCTCAGACACCGACCTAAAAGAGAAGGGAGGGTAGCGTGGCGGAGACGTGGTGGAGTGGGAGGAAAGGGATTGCAGAGTGGATAGTTTAATATTTCGGGGAAAAGAGGGAGGAGATGTGAAATGGCAGTTTAAAGTGTCAGGAGTAAGGTTGTGAGGAGTACTCGACTTAGACTTTCCGATGCCAAGTGAGTTAAGGAAAGACCAGACCTTAGCGGGGTTACCATTTGTGACTGGCGCATGTATGTGACGACGCTGCGCATCCCTACACATCCTACTACAACGATTGCGTAGCTCCTTATATCGGCTACGGGTCTCATCGGAAGGGTTATTGCGAAATTTAACTTTAGCCGCATTACGCCGTGCCATCATGGCCTTTATGTCAGCAGTAAGCCAAGGAGCGGTGAGATGCTTAAGTCGAATGGGTCGGTGAGGTGCATGGATGTCGAAAAGTTGATTAAGGATAGAGTTAAACATTTCTAGTTTTAGGTCAATGGTTGGAGCCTCAAGCACAGGGACCCAGTCTATGTCACTGAGATCAGATAAAAAGCGATCTTCGTCAATGTTTTTCAAGTTACGCTGCATGACCACCCGGGGTTTAGGTTTAGGACAACGGATTCTTTCATACAAAGAATCCTGAACCGCTCGAGTTGATACGTTTACGAGTTGATATGTCTGCTGTGACCTATAGTAGGTTAGGCGTGGTGGTTCATGGCCCATTCTCCCTATCCATAATAAGGAATGTCTGTGCCCCAGCAGTGGGGACTTATAATGGCTGATAGGAGGTCTCTACACAAACAGAAAAAAAAAGCAGCGAAACAGCACCGCTCATTAAGAACAACCAAGTTCAAACTTTTATTTTTTTTATTTTTAGGTTCGTTTCATTATCTAATACGATTAAAAGTGTTTAAATTCACAGTTTCATGAGTTGTGAGCATATTTGATACTCTGGTTAGTTTGTCATTGTAAGGCAATACATTTTGCAAATCACTAGTTCTCTTCATCATCTTTCATCATCATCATCAGAGCGATAAAAGACTCCGTAGCTCAGTGGTAAGAGCCTTTGCCTGGACAGTGAAAGGTCGTGGGTTCGAGTCTCATCGGAGCTAGTTGTAAGACGGGTCGTTTTCTTCTAATACTTCATTTTCACTAAGGAACGTTACCAGAATAGCCTTCGGTTGACTAATTAACATTTTAGTACGCTATGTATGCTATGTAGCTTTTTTGTAACAGTAGGGAGACATGCCACGTACATGTTAGAGGAAAAAAAATGAGCCACATTACTCTAAAATAATACAAAAAATCTGTAAGGTCTTAATTAAAAAAATTATATATTTTTGGCTAGTCTGTAATAAGCTTTGGTGGTGATGATAGTTAGCAGCAAAAAGTGATCAGTATACTTTTATTAAGTATCACTTATTAATAGAGGCAGAAATGAAAACTTTTAGACTAGATATGATTATAGGTATAAGCTTGATACCAGAATGATCGATATAGAATCAGACTGACCACAAAATACCCATAACCCTTCATTTGTTGCATTGAGTATCTCGCACCCCAATAAATGTATTAAGACTCGTAACTTTTTAAAACTTGTATTTTACGCGCTGTTTTTCCAGTTAGCTACTAAGTCTAGTAGTAAATGAGTGTCAAGTTCATAGTTCAGTCGCAAATGGGACTCGATTGTACGAAATTGTGCTTGGAGACTGTGTTTGTGATGCTCGACACCTCAAAAATGCGTGCAACGGCTGTAGTCTGCTAAAAATATCACCAATAAAACGAATGAAGATAAAACTATAACAATTTATATTATGTAGAAAAAAGTATTGTTTAGTTTAAAAGTTGATCGATACGTAACAGGACGTGTATCTTTTATTAACAATTTTATTTTGAAAGCTATTTTGTTTTAATTAGTAATTCATTTTCTTATTCAGAGTGTCACACGCCCCACGCTACTGCATACGGAACTTTTTAGGCACGCTCAATTATGGCGTAACAATACTACAAAATCATTTAAAATAAGGTGGTTAATAGGCTTATGAATAAAATAGTGATACATTTAACAATTATTCGGTCATAATAACATTCCGATTCGTTTATACTACAGCTGCACGTTGATTTGTGTAACCTCTAATAGTTTTGTCAAAATACTGACTGAACACCACTCGATTAGTTCTTGAAGCAAACAAGTAAAAACAAGAACCAACAATAGGGATAAACGTAATGTTTTCAATAATTATGTAAGTCCAGTCAGCATTTTCTGTACTATAAAAGTACGAAGGTATCGTAGCAACGCCGCTCACCAAGAAAAGCAAAGTAGACACCTGAATCTTGGACCAAGTGAACGACCCACTACGTCTCGCATTTGGACTCCTAACCAAAGAACACAAAACTCTTAAATACATTACAATATTTGCAAACATAAATAAAATTGATGAAAGCATTATCAAACATAGAAATGTCAATTCTAAATATAATTTTACAACTCCACCAGTTGTTGTTACATCCAAAATACCCATTGCAATAAAAGTGATTATTGGTAACCCCCAAGCTAGTAATGCACTTTTGCAGTATCGCCGGTTAATAGAAACTTTGTAAATTTTGACAATATCGGAGTAGAACATAAGACACACTATGAGCATCCAAAGATTGAAACTGAATAAAGTTGATGCGTTCATAATTAAAATAAAAGGTAGATTCGCTAAAGTAAAATCAACTAAGAATAAAAATAATAGAGCTATGTTGTACAGAAGTGCTGCCAATATCATATTGAGGAATACAAAGTTCTTGAAAGACCGCCACTTCAACATAATCACCCATGAAATGATTCCGGTTAATAGAGCAATGCTTGTTATCACAATTACGATACTACTAGAAAGTATTCGATAGTACGTTAAATCGTTTGAGTCTTCACTAGTGGAATTAGTATAGTTTGAGTTATAAAAGGAAGCAGTTGTTTCATTGATTTCTGCGATCGTAGTATTCCAAAGTGTAGTTGGATCAGTTGCTGTCATATTGATTGCAAATTTGTTAGAAAATGTCACCAACACATTTAACAAAGCACAGCTCCCAGATTATGTTTACTTTACACTTACTATACTCTGTCTTTAACAAGCTTTAACAAATTCATTATCGTTTCGTTTTACAACTTCAATTCCAAAATTTTGGATAACCAATTATTTTGGTATTCCGTTTTTCATCAAGTTTTATGATCTAATGCAACCAGAGCAACAATTAGTAGAATATGTAATAGTTAGCTTTGTCAAGCAAGAAAATTGACAGTGTAATTTTGAGAGACACGTAGTCCAGTACACTGGTCAGTGATCCACGCAGTGATTCCAGCTATATGGTTAGGCTCGATTCAGTCACGATGTGGTTGGTAATGTCGCAAATTGATGAAATCAGAGGAGTCCAAGTTGATTTATTTTTCCCCACAAGTGTAGAGTTCCAACTTACAGTTGCAGGAATTTATAGCATATTTGTGGAACTGGTAATATAACTCAAAACATTTCACAGTTCATAAGCTTTCTTCATCACCATTACTTTCACCTTGCGATATTGCTTCTTGTCTTTTTGAACAAACAGAGGACAATTAGGAACACAACTTGCACCGACAGTTTGCAAAAACCATTTAGCAAAATTCCTAATCAACTGTTTAAATAATGTTGATAATACGACCTGATAGTATTGATTAAAATTACAAACTAACTCATTTACGTGAATATACGAATGACACTAATGAACGTTATCAAAATCGTAAAAACCCGATTTTTATTGTGGTCAAATACATGATAAAGCGATGCAATTTAACATTATTTATTTTAATTTTTAGTTTTTTGCATTCACAATGCAATTTTTATCATAGAAAAATGGAAAATGATGTATTTAGAAAAAATCAACCCGTCTCACAACCAGCTCCGATGGGACTCGAACCCACGACCTTTCGCTTTCCGGGCGACTGCTCTAACCACTGAGCTACGGAGTCGTCAGTAAAAAATAATATATTTTTGGCAAGTCTGTAATAAGCTTTGGTGATGATGATAATTAGCAGCAAAAAGTGATCAGTAGGTATACTTTTTTTAAGTATCACTTATTAATAGAGGCAGAAATGAAAACTTTTAGACTAGATATGATTATAGGTATAAGCTTGATACCAGAATGATCGATATAGAATCAGACTGACCACAAAATACCCATAACCCTTCATTGGTCGCATTGAGTATCTCGCACCCCAATAAATGTATTAAGACTCGTAACTTTTTAAAACTTGTATTTTACGCGCTGTTTTTCCAGTTAGCTACTAAGTCTAGTAGTAAATGAGTGTCAAGTTCATAATTCAGTCGCAAATGGGACTCAATTGTAAGAAATTGTGCTTGGAGACTGTGTTTGTGATGCTCGACACCTCAAAAATACGTGCAACGGCTGTAGTCTGCTAAAAATATCACTAATAAAACGAATGAAAATAAATCTATAACTACTTATATTATGTAGAAAAAAGTATTGTTTAGTTCAAAAGTTGATCTGTAAGTAACAGAAAGTGTTTCTTTTATTATTATTTTCATAAAAGCTATTTTGTTTTAATTAGTAATTATTGTTCTTATTCAGAGTGTCACACGCCCCACGCTACTTCGAACCTAACTTTTTAGGCACGCTCAATTATGGCTTAACAATACTACAAAATCATTAAAAATAAGGTGGTTAATAGGCTTATGAATAACATAGTGATACATTAAAAAATTATTCCGTCATAATAACATTCCAATTCGTTTAAAGTCTACTCGCTTAGATAGTGTCGCCCTTTGATCGTGCCGCCTTGGCACGTGCCGCTGCCTTTTAAAGGATGCCGCCGCATAAACAAAAGAAGCCGCGTGCGGCGTACACCCGAAAATGGAATTGGATTTTGGGACTCGGCATTTATTAAATTATATTTTCTTTAATAATCTATGTTTATTATAAATACAGGTGGTAACGACGGTTATGACTTGTGACAATTCGAGCGATGATAAGTAATCATAATAATCATATAAAAAAATTATAATAATTATTATTATTTGTAACTCACTTATTTAACTTCCTTTTATATAAAAATATCCAAATTTTCATTAAAACTGACTTTGGTACCAACTTGAGTGTATTATTTTATATCTGCATTTTATAGCAAGAGCCAAAATGCCGTGCGGGTGTACCGACACTATCTAACCGAACGGACTTTATACTACAGCTGCACGTTGATTTGTGTAACCTCTAATAGTTTTGTCAAAATACTGACTGAACACGACTCGATTAGTTCTTGAAGCAAACAAGTAAAAACAAGAACCAACAATAGGGAGAAACGTAATGTTGTCAATAATAATGTAACTCCAGTCAGCATTTTCTGTATTAGAAAAGTAAAAAGAAGGTATCGAAGCAGCGCCGCTCATCAAGAAAAGCAAAGTAGACACCTGAATCTTGGACCAAGTGAACGACCCACTACGTCTCACATTTGAACTCCTAACCAAAGAACACAAAACTCTTAAATACATTACAATATTTGCAAACATTAATAAAATTGATGAAAGAATTATCAAACATAGAAATGTAAATTTTAAATATAATTTTACATCTCCACCGGATGTGACATCCAAAATACCCATTGCAATAAAAGTGATTATTGGTAACCCCCAAGCTAGTAATGCACTTTTGCAGTATCGCCGGTTAATAGAAACTTTGTAAATTTTGACAATATCGGAGTAGAACATAAGACACACTATGAGCATCCAAAGATTGAAACTGAATAAAGTTGATGCGTTCATAATTAAAATAAAAGGTAGATTCGCTAAAGTAAAATCAACTAAGAATAAAAATAATAGAGCTATGTTGTACAGAAGTGCTGCCAATATCATATTGAGGAATACAAAGTTCTTGAAAGACCGCCACTTCAACATAATCACCCATGAAATGATTCCGGCTAATAGAGCAATGCTTGTTATCACAATTACGATACTACTAGAAAGTATTCGATAGTACGTTAAATTGTTTGAGTCTTCACTTTTGGAATTAGTATAGTTTGAGTTATAAAAGGAAGCAGTTGTTTCATTGTTTTCTGCGATCGTAGTATTCCAAAGTGTAGTTGCGTCAGTTGCTGTCATATTGATTGGAAATTTGTTAGAAAATTTCACAAATCACAGCTCCCAGATATGTTTACTTTACACTTACGTACTATATTCTGTCTTTAACAAGCTTCAACAATAACATTATCGTTTCGTTCTACAACTTCAATCCTAAAATTAAGGATAACCAATTTTGGTATTCCGTTTTTCATCAAGTTTTATGGTCCTATGCAACCAGAGCGACAATTAGTATTTTAGTTAATCTTCGTCAGGCAAGAAAACTCAAAGTGTAATTTTGAGAGACACGTAGTCCAGTACACTGGTCAGTGATCCACGCAGTGATTCCAGCTATATGGTTAGGCTCGATTCAGTCACGATGTGGTTGGTAATGTCGCAAATTGATGAAATCAGAGGAGTCCAAGTCAATTTATTTTTCCCCACAAGTGTAGCGTTCAAAGCTGCAGTTGCAGGAATTTATAGCATATTTGTGGCACTGGTATATAACCCAAAACAGTATCACCATTACTTTCACTTCGCAATATAGTCTCTTTAAACTAATCTTGTCTTTTTAAACTAACAGAGAAGAATTAGGAACACAACTTGCACCGACAGTTTGCAAAAACCATTTCGCAAAATTGCTATTCATTTGTTTAAATAATGTTGTTAGAGATACGACCTGATACTATTGATTAAAGTACAAAACTAACTCATTTACGTGTATTTACAAATGACACTAATGAACGTTATCGAAATCGCATAAAAAGCGGATAAATTTTGTTACTGTTAGTAGGCATGGCCAAATACATGATAAAGCGATATTAATTAACATTATTAGTTGATTTTTAACTAACAAATAAAAAAATGTAAGGTCTAAATTTTATTGATCTTTATAAACGAATAAAAAGGAAATTATTATTTTCGGCTAGACTGCAATAGGTTAAGAAGATGCACTAACAGTCTTTATTCATATTTTTTTTCTCTTTTACGTGGGGAAATAAAACTTTTGACTTGATTTGATAGTGTTGACTTTACAAGAATTACAAATGGAAAAACAGACTATCCAACAAAGTAATCTTATTATGGCAGTGGTTTAATAATGGAAAATAAGCTAATCATGAAAAACAAGGTGGTTATTGGACTTTGGAAACACCTTCGTGATAAAATCAGAATTTGCTTAAAAAAATGTGCTGTGGTATACATTAGGTAGGTACAATAGTATATTATAATTTTAATAATCTGAAGTATAATATAATATGATCAATTACATAATAAACAACAGTGTACCCTTTTCCTTACTGGCATCAGTCTAACACAATCGTTAAAAGTTAAGATGTCACTTATTTGTTATACCGACATGGTACTAAACCAACCTACTGGCCATTCGTCAATGGAAAAGGGAAAAAAATAGACAAAGTAATTAAAAAAATAAAATTTATTTTATTGCTTTTAAAGTTTAAATAATTACGAAAAAACTTAAATTATAATACCAGGAAATTAGTGAGGTCATAATAGAAAAAAAAATATTTTTGTCTAGTCTGTAATAAGCTGTTGGTAGTGATGATATCAATTATTTTTAGAAGCAGAAATTAAAACTTTTACTGGATAATTATGATAATAAAGACTTAATACCAAAATTATCGACAGAGAATCAGACTGACCACAAAATAACCTTAACCCTTAATTGGTGGCTTGGGGTGTCTCGCACCCCAATAAATGTTTAAGGACACGTAACTTTTCATAACTTGTATTATATGCGCTGTTCTTCAAGGTAACTACGTAAATAAGTGTCAAGTTCAAAATTCAGTCGCGAGTGGGACTTGGTTGTGAGAAATTGTACTTGAAGACTGTGTCTGTGGTGCTCGTCACCTCAAAAATGCGTGCAATGGCCATACTATAAATAGCAATGATTGCAGTCTGCTCAAACTATCACCAGAAAAAACGAATAAAGATAAAATTTAGTATCATAAGCAGAAAAAATATTGATCGGTTTAAAAGTTGATCAAAACGCAAAAGGAAGTGTTAATTTTATTAAAATTTGATTTTGAATTATGTGCTATTTTATTTTATAAGTTTCTGATTTGGGGTGTCACACGCTCCACGCGACGCTTACGTAACTTTATAGGTGCGCTCCATTAAATAAATTCATGACATAGTGATGAATTTTACATTTATTCGATCATTATAACATTCCGATTCGTTTATACTATAACAGCTGCACGGTGATTTGTGTAACTTTGTATAGTTTTGTCAAAATACTGACTGTACACCACTCGATTGGTCCTTGAAGAAAACAAGTAAAAACAAGAACCAACAGTAGGGGTAAACGTAAAGTTGTCAATGATGATGTAACTCCAGTCAGCATTTTATGTATTATAAAAGTACGAAGGTATCGAAGCAGCGCCGCTCACCAAGAAAAGCAAGGTCGACACCTGAATCTTGGACCAAGTGAACGACCCACTACGTCTCTTATTTGGACTCCTAACCAAAGACCACAAAGCTCTCAAATACATTATAATGTTTGCAAACAGAAATAAATTTGATGTAAATAGTATCAAAACATAAAAGATGTATGGTCCATTATATTTCGTCGTTTCATTCTTTGATATAATATTTACAGGGATTAAAAAAGTTCACTAATCTGTCATTTACTGATCTGTGGTCAGTTTGACGAGTCGGTGCCATCCACCCCGGTGGCTCTGCCCCGGTGGCGGGACCGATGGGAAAAAAAGTTTCATCCACCCCGGTAATTCGTGTCTTGATGTTTAACGGGGTGGATGGCACTGGCAAAGTTTCAGCGACCCCGGTATTTCATTTAACGGGACGGATGGCACAGATCTAACACCATGGTAAATTGCGTTTAGTTGAATATAAAAAAATATTATCTAATAATAATATTATTTATTCTACACCGTAAAATTAGACCCTTTGAATAAAACGCAAGATATTTTTATGTAATAATCAGGTTTTATTATGACAATAAATATACAATGTTGATATACTTTACTTACGCAGTTTAAAAAAAACAGTCTTCATTATAAAAGTAAATTATTACATTATTCTACAAAGTGAAATTATACATACCTAGGTAGGTATTCGTACAAATGTTTATATATAATAATCAGTTATAATAACATAAGATAAGTAAAAAAAAAATGGAAAATGAAGTACTTATTTTGAAAAAATCGACCCGTCTCACAACTACAGCTACAACTATTACTACCCTCACACGCGAAAGAAATACTGAATAACCTAGGTTATCTAGATCGATTCGAGGGTGTACTATTCAATAAATAAAAAACCACTTAGTACACGACAGGTATATTGGATAATTAAAAGTACTAAAAATATTCCGACGCCTATGTTTGCTAAGATGCAACTCATTAGCGAGAGGCAGCAACTAACAGCGCCATCTAGCGTGATCTATGGTAACTATATTTAACACATACAAATACCTTTATAGATATTTGACAATCGCTAAAGATGAAATTACTATTGCAAGTTATTTAAATATTTACTTTTTTGCATTCACAATGCAATTTTTATTGGTGAAAAATGGAAAATGGAAAGTGAGGTAGAAATTTTAAATTTTAGTATTTGATAAATTCGACGCTTCTCGTAACGACTCCGTAGCTCAGTGGTTAGAGCAGTCGCCCGGAAAGCGAAAGGTCTAGTGCGAAAGGACTAGTTGTGAGACGGGTCGATTTTTTCAAAATACTTCATTTTCCATTTTTCAGCAATAAAAATTGCATTGTGAATGCAAAAAAGTAAATATTTAAATAAGATAAGTAATTAACAACTAGTAACATAAAACCTTATAGCAAAAAATTACTTTGTTAATCATTATAATATTTTCATTAGCGAACAATCATTATAAATTTGACTTCCATAATCAGAGATTCGTAATAAACAGTATTTGTTGTTAATTACAATGCACACAAAGTATTTATTACCTTAAACTTACTTTTAAAATAAGTAGTACATAAACAACTAATAAAATCCAACACCTTCTAACAAAAACCAACGTCGTTAAACATACAGTTTTATTAGCAAACAATATAACTTAAAAGAATCAAGTTCAAACTCAAATCTCTGCATGAGTACAGTTAGAAAGGTATAGATGACGCTGAATTTATATGCGATGCGATTTATTATATGCGATGAATAGCACCATCCCTTTCTAACTGTACTTCGATAATCACAGATGTAATACTTAAACAACTAATAAAATGAACACATTCCAGCAAAAATCAACGTCGTAAAACACAGTTTTAGTAGCAAACAAAATAACATAAACAATATACATGAGTTGTCGATAAATCACAGATTCGAAATTAATTCAGTCTTCATTGGTCAATCAATGTAAATCAGTTTTTTTAATTATTTACTTACTTAGAAAATACATAACTAATAAAATAAAACTTTCTAGTAATAAATAATAATCAACGTTGTAAAACAATCATAGTTCCAATAGGAAACTTAATCACAGATTTGAATTAGTCTTCATTGCTAATTCAATCATCATTATTCTCTCTAAAAGCTATCGCAGACTTTCTAGAAAATGTCCTACCGTAAAATTAGAGATTTAAGTTTAAATTGACGACTAATTGACGCCTGACCGGCCGAATAGGGCAGGAGAACAATGGAAAATCTATTGTGTCTCATTTCTGGGGCGTTGAAGGAACGAGCCTTAGTTGTATTTTGTTTGTTGTTATATTTTTTGCTTATAAAAATGTGTGTTTTACGACGTTGATTTTTGCTAGGTGTTAATTTTATTCGTTGTTTAAGTATTACCTACCTACTTATTACATTAATAAGTTTATGGTTATAAATATTTATTGATTTATATTATCAGCAAAGATTGTTCATTACGAATCTGTGATTATGGAAGTCAAACTTATATTTAACGATTGTTTGCTAATGAAAATATTATATGATTATACCTAATGATTTACAACGTAATTTTTTGCTATAAGTAGGTAAGGTTTTATGTAACTAGTTATTAATTACTTATCTTGTGTTATAATATAACTGATTATTATGTTAAACATTTCTACAAATATGTATTATTTCGCTTTGTAGAATATGTAATGTAGATATTATTTTACTTTTATAATGAAGACTGTTTTTTTTAAACTGCGTATATCAACATTGTATATTTACTGTCATAATAAAACCTGATTATTACATAAAAATATCTTGCGTTTTATTTAATGGGTCTAATTTTACGGTGTAGAATAAATAATATTATTTTTAAATAATAATTTTTTTATATTCTCCTAAACGCAATAATATATGTGGTGTATGAAATAAGATCTGTGCCATCCGTCCCGTTAAATGATGTAGGTACCGGGGTCGCTGAAACTTCGTCAGTGCCATCCACCCCGTTAAACATCAATACACGAATCACCGGGGTGGATGAAACTATTTTTCCCAACGGTCCCGCCACCGGGACAGAGCCACCGGGGTGGATGGGACCGACTCAGTTTGACGCCATTTTTCTCATTCCTTTTTCGTGCGAGGCAACGAGCGCACGCGTCTATTTTAAATGCCGAAACGCAGCGCACAGGAAAATGTTGAACGAGTCCAACGTTTATATTCTTCCGAGAATGAAGATAATGCCACAGGTACGTTTATAGTGCTTTATCAATTCCTATTCGAATATTTGTGCATACAAGTTATTAACAAGCTACACAATAGTTAACTAAATTTATCAGATATTAAGATACAATTAATACTTATTTGTTTCTTGTTGTTCACTGGTGAACATGAACAAGTGATTTCACTAGATGAGTTTAGTTAGGTACATAAAATCAAACTAAATCGAGATTGACTGCGAGTCAATCGCGATGTCGTAATTAGCTGCGAGCTAATTATGGGTCATATTTATGACATGAAGTAGAATCTACCCGCGTTCAAGGATAGACGCATGTTATCTACACTTTATTTAGTTACATAAAATCAAACTAAATCGAGATTGACTGCGAGTCAATCGCGATATCGTAAATAGCTGCGAGCTAATTATGGGTCATATATTATGACATGAAGTAGAATCTACCCGCGTTCTAGGATAGACGCATGTTATCTACACTTTATTTAGTTACATAAAATCAAACTTAATCGAGATTGACTGCGAGTCAATTGCGATATCGTAATTAGCAGCGAGCTAATTATGGGTCATATATCATGACATGAAGTAGAATCTACCCGCGTTCTAAGATAGACGCATGTTATCTACAGTTTATTTAGTTACATAAAATCAAACTACATCGAGATTGACTGCGAGTCAATCGCGATATATCGTAATTAGCTGCGAGCTAATTATAGGCCATATATTATGACATGAAGTAGAATCTACCTGCGTCCTAGTATAGACGCACGTTATCTTCAGTTTATTTAGGTAGTTAGTCAAAATCAAATTAAATCGATATTGACTGCGGGTCAATCGCGATATCGTAATTAGCTGCGGGCTAATTATGGGACATATATTGTGACATGAAGTAGAATCTACCTGCGTTCTAGGATAGGCGCACGTTATCTACAGTTCATTAAGTTACATAAAATCAAACTAAGTCGCAATTGACTGGGGGTCAACCGCGATATCGTAATTAGCTGCGGGCTAATTATGGGTCACATATTATGACATAAAGTAGAATCTACCTGCATTCTAGGATAGATGAAAGTTATCCTTAGTTTATTGTCTGCTGGACAACATAAATTATTAGGCCATAATAACTTATTCGTTGAATTTTATTTTTTTACATTCTACCCTCATGTTGTTTTTTTTTGGCAAAAAAGAGTATGTTTGTTTTGGATACAATAAATATCATACAAAACGATGCGGGACTTTATCGAACAATCTTTGAAAAAATCCATCCAACAAACCTTGGATGCCGCAGTATCGCAAACGGCTCACTCAAGAAATTACATCGATAACTTTCGATCCACAATAATATTGTCAGCGTTGAGGGCGTCTACGTCCGATACGCCTGATTTTGGAGATGCCATTCAGCTTAGCTAATTTATGGACACCTTTATGAAAAATAGGTCTACCAAAAGATCAGAAAGAGAACTTGACAAAGGTACTTGATACCAAATAATTGTTGAATGTTGCACGCACCTAAATTAAACGCAGCGATTGCTGCCGCAGTTTCTGACGTCGTCGTCGTGAGGGGACGCTACAAAATGTTTCTTGGTTTTCAACAACAACAACTTGATATGGGTACCTCGGCAATAGGTAAATAGAGCAGTGGACACACTGCTCTCCTCAGACGATAAGATACAATCTCTTTAGTATCTAAGCGACGACTGTCGCACTTTGGTATTGATTTACACCATTTCCTAACGAAAGATAGGATTAAACTTATTACATCTAGTTTAGAAAATAATTTCCTGCACGTCCTACAAGACTTCGATAGATATGACTCTTTATTGGGTAATACATCATCCGAAAATATAAAAGCCAGTAAGGCAATCGAACGACAAGGTTCACAGATTTGGAAAACATTCACAATTCAGAAACCTTCTGCAGTTCAGTCCACAGTCATTCGTCCTGCCCATCAGGGAAACCGGTCAGGACCTCCTCAGTACCCGTGAAACAGGGGGGCGGCGGGGAGGTCAAACCACAGGACAGGACAGAGGCTAGCGCCGCCACCGCGACGAACCTACCCTCAGCCTGCTTCGTCTCATGCGAAGAACTACAATCAACCCAGGCCCCGTGCACTGCCACAATAACAAAGGTACACGCTGGCAGAATTCAATACTTTTATGATTGTTGGTTTCATATAACATACAACAAAACTGTACTATCATGGATCCAAAACGGATATTATATACCCTTTTGTACGGAAGTGACAGTCTGTCGTGCTTTAATCTAAATTTACCCCCGAAGAAAGTCACGAGATGGCCCAAGCTATAAATAAATTAATTGAATTGGAGCAATTTCACATTGTTCCCCGGTAATTGACCAGTTCATATCAAGAACTTTCCTTGCACCCAAGTCTAATGGTGGTAAACGCTTTGTCTTAAATCTTAAATCATTAAATAAATTTATTGAGAAGAAAAACTATTTTAGAATGGAAGACTATAGAACATCTCCTTAACTTATACCACAAGGTAGTTTTGTAGCACCGATTGACCTCAAAGAGGCGTATTTATGACTTCCAATATGTAAGGAAGACCGAATAATATTTAAGATTTCATTTTCAAGCTCCAAATTCAAACTTAGCTATCGACGAATTTACTGACTTGCCTTACGGCCTATCCGTAGCATCAGCATCCAGGGTTTTTACCAAAATTATGAGAGAGGTTATATGTCCTATCTTAGAAGCCAAGGTCATAAATCAGTAAATTTATTTCGACGATGCTTAATAAATAAATTCGTTATTTATCAGACAATACTGTGGCCCATAGAAGGTTAGTAAAAAGAATCTTAACATAAGGCATCGGGGACACTTCCGTACGACTACGTACGGTACGACTCCTAAATTGTTACAATGTTTAGGTTTTGTTGTAAACCGCGAAAAGTGTCTTAACGCCTTCTCAAGTCTGTACTTTCCAAGGCTTTTTATAATTATGATACGCAACATTTCTCGCTGTAAAACGCAGAAACATTGCACAAATGATCAGAAATTATTTAAAATTACCGAAACGTACAATAAGAATCTTTGCTAATTTTATTGGTCTTCTAATTTCGGTCTGTCTAGCAGCTAAATACGGATTTAACTTTAAGAACGCTAGAAGTTTTTGGCATTGCAGCGCCATAACGGTAAATGCAAAGCAAAAATTTAATTTTAAGATGACCAAAACTGGTCGCGCAATAACTTTTTTACAACATTCTGTCCTATGAAAGCTTTTACAAAGGAAGACGATATTGTGCAATATTACTGCGCATGGATAATACTACAGTAGTATGCTACATTAACCGTCAAGGTAAATGGAATAAAATTTCGACGCTCAAAGAAGTTGACACGATGTAGGTAGATTCATCGCCATTTGGCTACACGCGTCATAAGTAAACACAAAAAAGAACGGCTCAGATATTGAGCCAAGTAAAAGCAACCCCGATACTGAATGGGAGCTATCTGACGAAGCTTACGTTGATATTAAATCACCGTCCCACGCCGTACCGTTTCACTGTTCTTAAACCATTAAACAGTAACATTGGCTCACATGAGTGTATTTAACGAGTTCTAAAAGGCGCTTTCAAACTTAAACCAAGTCGCCCTAAATATACCTCTACTTGGGACCCACAACTTGTTCTCAACCACATACCTAATTGATACCCAAATTTAGTACTGAGCCTAGACAAGAACACTTTGTACAATGCACAGGGTACAAACTTTCACGCTTATAAAACTAGAAAATGTATTCATTTCTCAAGACGGTGTTAAGATAGCCATAACCGACATTATTAAAACTTCGGTCCCGGGCCGCGAACAACCCATGCTGTACTTGCCTTTCTTTCACGAGAAAATAAATATATGCACTGCTTCAGTCCTCGTCGATCATATATATTTTTCAAAAAATATGAGGACTTCGAACGCAGACAAACTGTTGTTAAAATACAAAAACTCCACAAGCGCACCAGCTCGCAGTCTTTAAGCCGCTGGGTTAAATAAGCTGTTGGGAGCTTGGGAGAGAGTGGCAATAGCACACGATACGCCTCCATCTCGACCGTGCTTGCTCACGACTCAGTGTTTGTAGACGAGATAAGAAAAACAGCTGGTTGGACAAGTGCCTACATCTACACAGCCTTTGCTCGGTTCTATAACCGGCCTATTGAAAGTGAAGATGTCTTCGCGAGAACCGTAACGTTCCCTACTAATGATTAGTTACTTTTTTTTTTGTTGCTGATTTATGATTAGGTATTTAATTTGTACGGAGAAAACTTAATATTATTTAAGGGTTGATTGTTTACATTCTGCTTATGAACAAATACATAATATGTTTAATTGAGATGGTTATTTATTCTTATAAAAACAACCCATCAACACCTCTTCTAGAACAAAACTTAAATCTCTAAACATCTACTCTGTAAATATTATATCAAAGAATGAAACGACGAAATATAATAGATGATCAAACGAACTACTGTGAAGTTCGATCGCTATTATATGAGTCGTTTCATTCGAAGATATAGCAACCCGCCCAGCCCAGTAAACCTCAGCTGCAGGCAGGTTTACAAACCCACTAGTTAAGCTTTGTTCTAGAACACCGCTATTACTCTGAACTTGCTCTAAACGAAATGAGAAAAATGGCGTCAAACTGACCCCAGATCAGTAAATGACAGATTAGTGAACTTTTTTAATCTCTGTAAATATTATATCTTCGAATGAAACGACTCATATAATAGCGATCGAACTTCACAGTAGTTCGTTTGATCATCTATTAAATTTTACATCTACAACCAGGTAGGATATTGTCCAAAAAAACAATTGCAATAAAAGTGATTGTTGGTAACCCCCAAGCTAGTAATGCACTTTTGCAGTATCGCCGGTTAATAGAAGCTTTGTAAACTTTGACAACATCGGAGTAGAACATAAGACACACTATGAGCATCCAAAGGTTGAAGCTGAATAAAGTTGATAAGTACATTATATATAAATGGTCTGTACTTAAATACAGTCTTATAATTAATATCATTATCAAATAATATTAATAATAAATGAAGTGTGTTGTACAGAAGTGCTGCCAATATCATATTGAGGAATACGAAGTTCTTGAAAGATCGCCAATTCAACATAATCACCCATGAAATGATGCCGGTTAACAGAGTAATGCTTGTTATTACAATTACGATACCACTAGAAAGTATTTGATAGTACGTGAAATCCTTTAAGTCTTCACTAGTGGTATTAGTATAGTTTGAGTTATGAAAAGAAGCAGTTGTTTCATTGATTTCTGTGATCGTCGTATTCCAAAGTGTAGTTGCATCAGTTGCCGTCATATTGATTGGAAATTTGTTAGAAAATGTCACCACCAATAGCACAGCTTCCAGATTTGTTTACTTTACACTTACTATATTCTGTCTTTAACAAGCTTCAACAATAACATTATCGTTTCGTTTTACAACTTCAATCCCAAAATTTTGGATAACCAATTTTGCTATTTATTTTTTCATCAAGTTTTATGGTCTAATGCAACCAGAGCAACAATTAGTATAATATTTAATAGTTAGCGTCGTCAAGCAAGAAAACTGAAAGTGTAATTTTGAGACACACGTAGTCCAGTACCCCTAGTGTAAGTTTTTTAAATATTTTTTTTACTTATTTTACTGTGGACTGGTCCGTGATCCACGAAGTGATTCCAGCTATGGAATGCCAGGTTATGCTCGATTCAGTCACGATGTGGTTGGTAATGTCGCAAATTGATAAAATCCGAAGAGACCAAGTTGATTTATTTTTCCCCACAAATGTAGCGTTCAAAGTTGCAGGAGTTTATAGCATACTTGTGGCACTGGTATATAACCCAAAACATTTCACAAATCATAAGCTTTCTTCATCACCAGTACTTTCATTTCGCAATATTGTTTCTTGTCTTTTTACAAACGGAGGAGAATTAGGAACACTACTTGCGCCGACAGTTTGCAAAAACAATTGTGCAAAATTGTTATTCAACTGTTTAAATAATGTAGTTAGCTATACGACCTGATACTATTGATCAAAGTTACAAACTAACTCATTTACGTGTATTTACGAATGATACTAATGAACGTTATCAAAATCGCATAAAAACCTGATAAAGTTTGTAACTGTTGGTAGACAGCACCAAATACAGGATAAAGCTATAAAAAATAACATTATCTGTTGAATTTATTGGTAACGAATGTAAAAATCTGTAAGGTCTAAATTTTAATGAACTTTATCCTACTTGCTACTGTATAATATTACTAGCTTTACGCCCGCAGCTTCGCCCGTGTGGACTTCACGACGTTATTCCGCTGGAATGTGATAGCTCCAAAGCTTCTCGTCAGTTGTTGGTCAAATTTGAATGGGACCTTGAAAAAAAAAAAAAAAAAATTATCCAAATCGGTTCATTAACTAAAAAGTTCTGTGGTACATACATAAAAATTAAAGACCGGCCAAGTGCGAGTCGAACTCGCTCATGAAGGGTTCCGTACCCACTTAACGTACCCATTACGTACACATAGCAAAATACCACTGTCATTTCTTGCCAGAAAAATATAACTTTGTTTTTCATAGTATTCGTATGAATGACAAAGTTATATTTGCGGTTTTCAAAAATGTGTTATATCTCAAAAACTTGTAAAGCCTACTTAGCTGTGATAGTTTTCCTTTTAACTTTGTCATTTGTACTACTATCGTAAATTTTTTCACGTATCCAAGAACAACCATTTGGCTGGCAGGGGGGTGGGACACTTGACTCTAACAAAATTTTGCATTTTAAAGCCTAATAATTCACAAACGGATGCCTCAATCAAAAAACTGTCTTAACGAACCCACAATATTTTTGAAATTGCTAGCCAACGACACCCCACACTGTGGGGTAGACAAGAAAAAAATTTACATACCCACTTCACGTGTAAGGGAGATAACCTAAAATTTATTTAAAAAAAAAAATTATACCACTTTGTTGGCGTGATAAATATGTAATTCGTACCAAATTACAGCTTTCTAGTAGGTACTAAGGGTCTATGAGCTAGACTGGGGACGGACAGACAGACAGACGGACAGACGGACATGGCGAAACTAAAAGGGTTTCTTGTTGACTACGGAACCCTAAAAAAAGAACATTGAGTCGAATTGAGAACCTCCTCATTTTTTGAAGTCGATTAAACACAATGTGCCGGTTGAACCAAAATTAATTATTTAACAAATTCGTATAAAGTTACTGAATTTTGCTTGTCAAAACTGTCAAATCCCATTCATTTTAAACCATAAACCCTGTAAAGTAATTATGATGTAAAAAGAACTTGGTGCAACCGGCGGCGGCGCGGCGATATATTTGATCATAAAATATTAACAACTTACGTCTAATGAATGTTATCAAAATGACATTCACAATAATGACAGATACGATATTTCATACTAAACTAAGTGTATATATTCTTTGCTATAAGGACAAAGTAACTACGCGGGCGGGTGCTATTAGTGTTATTACACTGTGATACATTAGTTTTATATACCTACTTGGATTTTAAATTAGTTTTACGATTTTTGTGTTTTCTCGACATTTCATTGACTTTCCTTTCCTTTGACTGGTTTTGGGGTTGATTGACTCTGAAAAAGACCTAATGATCAAGAAAAAATGATCTCATAAAAAATATTTACTTTTTTATGTCTGAAAGTGATTTTGAAGTGTTTGCGCTCCGTTACTGACTGACTGACAGACACCGCACAGCTGAAGCCGAAACTACTGGGTGCAAGAAGCTGAAATTTGGCATGGCACATACATGCCAAATTTCAGCTTCTTGCACCCAAGATATTACTACTCTAACACACGAAAGAAATACCCTTACAGATGTTTAATATTTCTTTCGTGTGTGATATCATGAGTAATATCTTCAGATTGATGAAATTATCGCTGGCTATACAGCGCGTAAGAAGTATTGGATAAATTCGACGCTTCTCGTAACGACTCGAGACGGGTCGATTTTTTCTAAAATACTTCATTTTCCATTTTTCAAATTCAAAAATTACCTAACTACTTGTATTATTGAACCAGTACAAAGAAAGCTACATTATTCTTGAGTAATATAGGCTGTACCTTTTTGTCGATTTGTCCACGGGAACGGGAAACATGCGGATTAACCTTCCGTGTACGACGTGGATAAAAGTTGCGTCCTGCACTATGTGGGGTTTCCTGTACCCCAACATAATTCGATCTTTTTAAAGGGAATATATTTTTAAAGTTTATTTTTTACGCAATCATATTGTTTCTGGACTAATAAGGGATAAAAAGAAAATAAGTTTGTTATAAATAATAAATAGTTTTAATATCTTTAGGCATTGCAACAAAAATAGTATTTTTTTATCAACTAAAATAAGACAATGTTCGTAAAGTCTATTTACAAAAAAACCTTAACTAATAACGTCGTATTTATTTTTATTTGAGAGCCAATAAAGGGTTCTAAACAAAAATAAAATAAAAAATCACTAAAAATTATTATTCTAGAGTTTCTTCATAGAAATAGTCATATTTTAACACACTATACTGCCGACGACGTCATGAACTACGTGGGGTTTGTGACACCCAGCTGCATTTTGCAGGCGTCTGTCCGCTGCGCTTTTGATGCTACTACTAAATCACTATTACTCAACGGTTTGGCAATGTCACAATTCCAGCTACATGAGGTTTCGAGGTGTTCACGCGAATTTTGAAAAATATACAGAGATTTTGTTTGGCTGGGGTTTATTACACCCCACGTAGTACACGGAGGGTTAAAACGGGAAGCAGATAGTCAATAAGTATTTTTTTGTAAAAACGTTTGTATGACAAGTTTTTCTGTTGACTGTACTTTAATATTGTATTGTCATCGAAACCAAACCTGTACCTATGCAAAGTTTCAGCTCAATCGAACGCTGGGAAGAGGGTCAAATTAAGCTTGCAAGATTTTCGAACAGGCATGCATATATACACAAATACACTGCAAGTTACATAAAAGCTTGTAATGGCAATATGGTGTCAATAAATATTTAAGGAGTATATTTAATGTGGCGGAAGTATATTACAAGTTTCAGCAAATTTCATAAGTTTCTAATAACAGGAGAAGCTTTTTGATTCATTCCTTTTGTTCTTTCATAAAATAAATAATTCAGATCATAAAAAGTCTCGGCCGGTAACACCACCGCCTTATCTTAGCTGCCCAAGAGAATAGACGCTAACTTCGTTTCATATGATCCATAGACCTAATAACGTGTATAGAACAGAAAATCACAAATATAATAAAAAATATGAGATACATACTATGAAAGACATTCAAGTTGTAAGCATGTAACTTTGTGATAAAAAGTAGTGCAATGAAATAATCATGAGAAACAGAATATTATTCTAAGCTGAGCATATAATGGCTTGAACGCGTGGAGGCTTCCGCGTTAATTCATGTACTTATATGGTAGTAATCTTAAAGTATATAAGTACCTACTTTGAAATACTTTAAAGAGGACAGATTTTTTTCTTAAACTTTTTTTTGTAATTCTTCTTAACTGATATAGCCTATATTTTTTCCCAATATTCCCATGCTAACAGGTGTGCCACCACGCGGGTCAAACCAAGCGGAGCCGCTAGTCTTACTTATATCATACTTATCTTACTAATATTATAAATCTGAAAGTTTAGATGTTTGGATGTTACGATGTTTGGATGTTTGGACGTTTGTATGTTTGGATATTTGTTGCCGCAGACGGAAAGCTAGTTACTAATAATTGTAAATGCGAAAGTTTGGATGTTTGGGTGTATGTTACTCAATCACTGCAAAACGGCTTAGCGGATGTTGATAAAATTTGGTGCGCGGATAGATTATGGTCTAGAATTAGTATATAAGCTACTTTTTACCTTGCAAAAATATCTCAATCCTTCGGAAAAGCATTACTATACATTACAATTTGTATAAAAAGTTTTCCAGGGCGTCAGTGCTGGCGTATTAATCCCAGCTCCGCCACACTTTGTGTCTGACGGCGACTTTTAATAAAAATAAATTGTAAACCTTCACAAATTTAGTTCCAACCCCTACTTATGTAGCTTTAATACCTGTTTTATGGCAATTGGAAACAAGGACGGAAATGTTTATATTCACCCAGGAACCTTTGGTCTGTCTGTGAAAGTGATAAGTCTATGGTTCACCCTTAAGCCAAATCGACTGGCAATGTCCATGGGAATATGCCTCTTCGTTCAATCGAAAGACGGACCATAATGCTATTACAAATTCGCTAGTTCCTAATGTACCGTTTGATTCAATTTTACTTAGCTCAGGTTTTGCAGAATTAATCTTGTCTTGTTACAAGGCTTTCAGTAAAAACACATTTTCAACTTTTTCAACATTTTTGTTAATTTCACTTCATTTTTTGGAGTTGTTGAGATCAAAAAAAACTATCATGCTCGTGATAGCTTTTCTATAAAAGTGGCTTAGTTTAGGCACTCGCTAATCAGGCATAATACTCGTAGTAGTTTTGCGAAATTAGTTCTTATAGGTATGTAAAGTACTTGTGGATGAGCTCAAAGTCATTATGACTTCTTCGACGACCTCCGTGGCCAAGTGGTTCACGCACCGGGTTTTTGAGGTGCCGCTATCTCTAGAGGTCCCGGGTTCGATTCTTGGTCAGGAAAATATTGAAAACGACTCTTTCAATATTTCCTCGAGTCTGGGTGTATGTGGTAATACCCTTTGTTGTTTCCAATTTCCATAATACTAGTGCTCAAGATACTATAACTTGGTATTGGAACAATGTTTGGAATGGTGTGCAATATTTATTTATTATTTTACTAGCTTTCCGCCCGCGGCTTCGCCCGCGTGGACTACATGACGGTATCCCGCGGGAATGTCATATTTTTCCGGGATAAAAAGTAGCCTATGTTCCTCTCCAGGTTACTAAGTATATGTGTTCCAAATTTCAGCCAAATCCGTTTAGCCGTTATGGCGTGATTGAGTAACAAACATCCAAACATCCAAACATCCAAACATCTAAACTTTCGCATTTATAATATTAGTAGGATACTAGCTTTCCGCCCGCGGCTTCGCCCGCGTGGACGTTATCCTGCGGGAATGTGATGTTTTTCCGGGATAAAAAGTAGCCTATGTTCCTCTCCAGGCTACAAAGTATAAGTGTCCCAGAGAGCTTAAATAAAATTCACCGCGGCGTCCACCATTTTCACCTAACCTATCGCCAGATTACAAATCTATGTCTACAGGAAAACCACAATAGTCGTATAACGTGGACAGAGGTTCCCAAAGGAATTAGTATTCAGACTTCTTTATTAGGTACCTTCCGTCCATCGTAATCAGTCACCTATCAAGAATGATTCGGCAGAAGCCAGGCGACATCGTATCTCCGCTCAATCCGAGCCCGGGCGATGACGTAAAACCCTTCACTTAAATTACTTACGAAAAAATTCACGCCTCGACTAAAACATGGTTTTGATACCTTGCTCCTTTTACAGAACGTATGAACAGGAAAATGTTTGATGGAGCGGCAATGGATGCCGGTAAAAAATGGGAAGACAACCCGTCGCTACCGTTGGTACACGGTGTCAGACGTTTAGCAGAAGGCGGCTCGATCCGCCTGAATTTTTCACAGCGAAGATTTCTATCTGCCGGCACGGTGACGTAATACGTTTTTTTGTCGAGCAGAAGAAAAAAAATCCGGCCCAATTCTCCGAACAAAAGTAGGGGTGAAATTTTTTTTTTTGAAGACAGCCTCTCGAGTTTTTGATGGGATTGGTTTGAGACGACATTAGGCTTATGTAAGTAGGCACATACATTAAGCATACACGCTTAGGAAAGCGCGTGAATTACGAAGGGAGGGAGGTTACGGAGTTTTGAGACTTGGAGCAGTTAAATTGAATGTTACGGAGGGAAACGAGGTTAAATGACGCGTTGTCAGGACTCTTTGTCAGGAATATCGTTATGATGTCATCGGGGGTGGAAATGAAATGAGTCTGTTTTGAGCTTTAAAAGTTTTCCGTTTCCGTAAGATTTTGACGTTGATGAGCCTGCGAAGTATGCTAAATTATCAATAAAGACAACGCTTGTGTTGCTTATCGCGTTTTGTACGATTATAACTTCCGCCCGGGACTCCGTGCGTGAAACTTCATTCACCGTGGTAAATTGGGAAGGGTAATAAAGTATAGCCTGAATGAAATCCATATTACTTAATATTATACATGTGAAAGTGTGTTTCTTTGTTTGTCCATTTTTCATGTCAAATCGGAGTAACGGATCAACATGATTTTTTGTATGGGAATAGTTTGGGAGCTGAATTGTGATATTGGGAAAAATCCGGTCAAGTGCGTGTCGGACTCGCGCACGAATGGTTTCGTACCATTATCTATACAACATTAAACATTTGTTCTATATCAAGCAAAAGCAGCACGTTTATTGTATGGGAGCCCTATTTAATTATCTACTCTATTCTGCTTTTAGTATTGGTTGCTATAGCGGCATCAGAAATACATCATCTGTGAAAATTTCAACTGTCTAGCTATCACGGTTCATGAGATACAGCCTGTGACAGACAGACAGACAGATGGACAGTGGAGTCTTAGTAATAGGGTTCTTTTTTTACCCATAAAAGAGAAAGAAAAAATATTTGTTGACACACACACAACAATATAAAGTTAGACATGACAAGAATACGGTACACACAAACAATGACAGCAAGAAAAAGGAAAGAAAAGTGTTGGTGTAAGGAGGCATGAGCAGCCACTAAAGGACCCAGACTAAAGGACACACAGACAGGGTCGATTATTCAAGTGTATCAAAATCAGTGAGATCAGCGAGAAAATACTTAAGAAAAATGAGTAAATAAAATATAATATTAGCAAATCCATGTTTATATAAAAGATATACAGTATAGGTTAATATACAGCCATGTATATGTACTAAGCTCAGCCACTTTGATGTGTGGCCGTATGGTGGCCGTAGACAATGTCATGTCATCCGGCTCCTGTCAATGTCAGTGAGCGCAAGCGCAGTGCGCAGCCGCAGCGCAATGAAAACATTCGCATCCCACCTTGACACCTTACATAAAAACAAATCTAAATAACTACAGGCCCATATATATTAACTGTGTTCTCCAAAGTTTTTGAAAAAGCTATGCTCGCTCAACTTACTGCGTTTTAAGTAAATTCAATAATATTATTAAAGATAATCAATATCTACAACTTTTGCAGCCTTTGACCTTGTTAAAAATGTTTTACTTAGGTCCGGTTGCTCGAAGCTTGGTTACGTTAACTATAGGGTTAAATTATGGTTAAAGTAAAATTAACCGGCGGTCAAATTTAAAAAGCGTTGTTGAAGCAGCGGTTACTTTAACGAGCAGTCAAATTACAGATTTAACGGCGGTCAAAACAACCGACAGGGTGGGGGTGGTTTAAATTTTGACATTCGTAATTAAGGGAAGGTTAATAAAATAGTACAGACAACACTATTAACCCTAAGATAACCAACGTATTTTTCTTTTACCGATGTCAAAATTGACATCAGTTAAATTTTAACTTTTGTCAATTTTGACAAAAGTTAAATGTACGAGCAACCGGACCTTAGTGTGGACAAAGATAACTTTACAACAGGTGCTGGGCCCCGATCGCGGTAATTCTATGACGCATTAGTCAAGTGTAGCAGTTAACGTGCAAAACCGTTTTTGATAACGCGCGGCTTTGACAGTGCGACAACGTTTTCTGTTCCGGTTATAATCTTTGGAACTAAAACAGTTTTCATATAACAGTCTATTTTGACAGCTAATTTCGTATTGCAAGTGGTTCCTCTGTCACGTATGTCACCGGATCAGACAGGATTGTAGGACTATAGGTTTGCGTGACGTGTGCGTTGTTATGACATCACGGCAATACGAAGTCAAACATCCAGAAAAGACCCAAACGCGATGAAGACGCGCTGCATAGAATTACGGCGATTGGCCCATGTCTGTGAACTTAGCATATCATTTCCCAGCATATCATAAAAAAAGTGTGTTCTTTTCGCATGCAGATTAGTTCTATAGTTCCTGATAGTTTTAAGCAATAGTTCTAGTGAATTTACCTGCAAAACTATCTATCAAAAATTATATGCCAACTTCCATTATAATTTCCCAGCATATCATAAATAAAAAGGTGTTCTATTCGCATGCCGATGAGTTCTATAGTTCCTGATAGTTTTTAGCAATAGTTCTAGTGATTTTACCTGCAAAACCATAGATTATAAATGATATGCCAACTTCCATATAAATTCCCAGCATATCAAAAATAAAAATGAGTTCTATTCACATGCCTATTCGATTGGCCCGCTGTTTCTCGACATGTCGAAAGCCATCGACTGTGTTCCACAGGGTGCTTACAACTCCAAATTGTATATAAGCACCCTATTTATAGCAAATAAAGTTATGTGTATTTGTATTAAAAGGTATTATATACATTCGTCGCACAAAGCGATGCAGCCATTCATTATCACAAAGAAAATTAAGGGGCCTGAACGTTGGCGAGATACATAAAAGGCCACCACTCATCATTACATTTAAGAAGAAGAAGGAGAAACCATTCCGGAGTAAATATAAACAACACAAACAACAATAAAGGATTTGAATAAAGGAATAGAGATCTGTTTTGGAACCAAAGCTTGCCATCGCGGTTTTGGATGCGGTCGCCATTTTGCGTAAACATGCTGTGAAAAAACATAAGGAAGTAGGTATATTTACATCTATGGAAGTAGGTATGTAGGTACGTTAGACAATCATGTGAAGCGTTGCGTATATTTAGAATGCTCCTTAAGTGATTTTTAAATATGCGTTTGTTCTTGGTACTTTTCATATCATATCAAATTTGCATTGTATGCAAAAAAGGAGCAATAATTCGAATAAAGTTTTTCCTATTCTATTCTACCGAGGATCATCGACGCGTAAAATACCGCTCGCAATTTTTCAGCCAAATCCATTTGACCTTCGGAAGCATGTATATTTCCAACTATAGATTTTGTCTATCCGTATAATATAACTAGGTTTGGGGGAATCTCCCTATCTGTGAGTTTATGGGTGGGTGTGAATCGGGGTTAGTAACGCGAGTAAATTCTATTTACTTGGTGTAGTAAACTTGCTATTTTAGTATGTATATAAAAGAGAACTTATTTAAAATAGATTTATATGTAACCTCGTTGGGTTTTGCAAATCTGATTTGGATACCAGAAAAAAAAGCTGATTTGTTACATTTATGGAGACATTTACATAACAGTACCTAGTCCTACAAATTTATTTTATAATGTGAAAGTTTAGATGTTTGAATGTTTGTTACTCAATCAATTTTAATACATTTGTAAAGCAGAGCGATATTCATCGCTTTAACACAAGAAATAAAGATAAACTTGTCGTTCCCAAGTTTAGGCTAGAAAAATCCAGAGCCTCATTTCTGGGGAAAAGCATAGCCTTTTTTAATAAAGTTCCACAGCATATAATTGAACTTTAAATGTATATAATAATATTGCATAAATTTAAATGTTACATTAAAGAGTCGCTGATGAGCAAAGGATACTATAAAGTAGACGATTATTAGAATGACCGCAATGCATGGTCATGATGTAACACATAACATAATCACTGTTTAATATGATGTATTTTTATACTAAGCAATTGTTGTATTAGTAACGATATGTTTTTTTTTTTTGTAAATGTCGTTACCTAACTAAGAAACGCTGGCAAGTTTCTTGCGCCCATTCTTCTTGTCAGTTAAAAAAGTCTTGAATGGGTGGTAGGAAAATATTGACGATTCATAAGTACATATTTATTATGTCTAAGTGAATAAAGAAATAAATAAAATAAAAAATAAAAATAAAAAAATCACGCCAAAACGGCTGACCGAATTTGGTTGAAATTTGACAACACAAAATACCTAGTAGCCTGGAGAGGGAGAAAAATAGGCTACTTTTTATCCAGGAAAAATATCACTTTCCCGCGGAATAACGTCGTGTAGCCCACGCAGGCGAAGCCGTAGGCGGAAAGTTAGTTATTTTTATAAATGGATATAACGAAATACTGAGATGGCACCTTCTCTGATGGTAAATCATATGACTTTATATTTTGTAAGTCGTTTTTTTAAGATCTTTAAATATATTTTTGAAGCAACAAAATTTTACATTATTTAAGATTTTTTGAGTAAATAACTTTAAAGTTCTAATAAAAACTTCTACGCATTCTAAGATAAAACTTGTCCTGTTCTTTGTGTTTTTTCGATATATTTTAAACTAGCTTTTTGCCCGCGGCTTCGCCCGCGTGGACTACACGACGTAATCCCGCGGGAATGTGATGTTTTTCCGGGATAAAAAGTAGCCTATGTCCCTCTCCAGGCTACAAAGTATCTGTGTCCCAAATTTCAGGCTAATCCGTTCAGCCGTTTTGGCGTGATTGAGTAACAAACGTCCAAACATCCAACCACTAAACATTTATATATTTTCCAACTCAAAATACCTTTTTACCGAAAGTCTATTCTTACCTATATTCAAGATTCAAGAAACAAAATGATCCAAGTCTTAGCAACAGGATATTGGATTTCATAAACACGCTACAATAAATACGAAAAGAGAGTCCAATTCATCGAAACTATGACGTACTAGCCGTCCACCCGCGGCTTTGCCCGCGTGGACTACACAACGTTATCCCACGGGAATATGATATTTTTCCGGGATAAAAAGTAGCCTATGTTCCTCTCCAGGCTACAAAGTATCTGTATCCCAAATTTCAGCCAAATCCGTTCAGCCGTTTTGGCGTGATTGAGTAACAAACATCCAAACATCTAAACATCCAAACATCCAAACATCTAAACTTTCACATTTACAATATTAGTAGGATAGCAGGATTTCTAGATAGAAATATAACGTAATGAAGTTTCATCGAACATCAATTAATTTTCGTCGGTTCTCAATCTGTTCAGATCAAAGTTCATTAATGTAAGTTTGAGCATAAGACGATCAGATTTCGCACTAATTGAATCGTTTAATTTTAGACCTGTTAGCTTTCCTTTGGTTTCGTTGATTAATTAATGGTTTATGTTTCAAAGATATTTCATTAACGATCATTGGATATGTTAGTCTTTTGATCTAAATCAGAAGTTCAGGTCTTCTACATTTAACCCGGAAATAACTGTAAATAATTGAAAATGAAGTAATAGAAAAAATCGTCCCGTCTCACAACTAGCTCCGATGGGACTAGAAACCACTTTTTTGACAGTGGCAGCACCAATGCAGCGCTTCTTCAAGCCTCTTATTTGAAGGCGCCCTAAGTGACACATCTGATGTTACTTGGTGATAAGGCTGTAGATGGAAGCTCACTATACCCCCGGAATCCTCAATCACTGAGGAACTGATCTTATCTCTAACTGCCGGAACTCCACAATGCTGAAAACATCATTGTTATTGGGTCGAACTTAGATAAGATGGTGGTAGCTAGCCAGGCGGACTTGAAACAAGTCCTACCACCAAACAAACCGAATACAATATGTACTCCACTGAGAATCGAATCCGGGATCTCTGGGTCTGACTGAACTGATACCGGTGGTGTGTACCACAAAATCAAAATCAAAATCAAAAATCATTTATTCATTTTAGGCTGATACAGCACTTGTGAACGTCAATGAAGCTACGCTATCGGTTCGCAAATCCTACGGCGGGAGGCCTTGTAACGAGAAGAACCGGCAAGAAACTCGCCAAGGGCTATTTTTTTCTCCCTGTCATATTTCATACAGAGTCGTCAAATTGAAAATTGAAAAGTGACTTTAACATAATATAATATGTAAAGTCACTTTCCATCACAAATTAATCTTAAGTTTAAAAACAAAATAAAAAACCCGATAATCATAGCAGTAAATAATTTTCAATAACTAAGAAATAGACATCCAAAAGGTAGTTTCTTTAAAATACACACCAACCAAAAACGTAGCAAATAAAATAATAAATATAAATGCCAAACAAGGGTAATAAAACTTTGAAGACCGCACAAGCGGTTAAACATCCTTTTTGATCAACAGCTTTTTTAGTTACCTGTTAACTGGGGTTACTTTGATTCGAGACTTCGTTGACAACGCTTGTTTGACTGAAGTATTATTGTTTTCCATTTTTTTTCAACTGACCTTTGGTAGCCTAAATATTACTATAGATAGTATGCCCATGTTTTACTTAATTACGAATATTACTGGTTTTATTATTAAAGTAGCCTAATTTTTTTCCTACAGTAAACCGACAGGGTTATTACCAAAACAAGCAACTAGTTGCTAATTGTACAATTGCAACGCGACTGCTACTAGTTGCGGTTGCTAGCTTCGTGGTTTGCAATCGGTACGTACGGTACGAGCGCTTACATGCAATTTTTGTTCATCAATGTGACGAACGAACGAATTTGTGTTTTGGTAGCGATTAATTGTTAATTGTCGATTGCGACTGTCACTTTAGGATCGGTAAAAAAGCCTGCCGGTCTACACATTTTCCTCCACTCATCCACTTCATCCACTATATTCATCATCAGCTACTTAAATGACGCTGCTGCTAAGGCACTGACTTTCCTTCTGAATGGCAAAGGAGAATGGGCAATGATTCACCACGATGATCGGTGGATTATAACGACTGCAAAAGCAGCTCTAATAAAAGACTTAACTTGGCTTGTGAAGCACGGAAGGGCTTGAAATAACGCAATTTTTGTTCACCCATCCCACAACCGACCATGGCGAAAGTTGTTTAATGTACATAATCTTAGGGCGCTAACTAATGGTGCTGTAGCCTTCGATCAACAATAACACCTAGTTCTAGATACATACTTGGAGTGACAGATATGTCCAAGCCCTATAAGCCCACTTGAGAGTATAATTATAAGTAGATTATTTTGACAGTGTCAATTAAATAATACTAACATGAAGCTCGACTTAATACTGAGGTAACTGGAGTTCTCACCCTGAATAAAAAAGTGAACACCAGCAAATTTGACATTTAGTATGTAGTGGCTGTTAGTTGTCTCATATGACCATACGTATTTTTTTAAAGTGTAGGTGAGACGGAAGACAGCCGCTGTGTAATTTGTGGTCACAAAAAATTGTTCGTACTGCACTCTCCAGTTACCTCAGTATTAAGTCGAGCTTCATGAATACTAAGGTATTTCAAACTTGGAACGCTTTCTGTCATTTTTAATGTAAGATCCTAACATTCGTAATCTTTTTTCTCTGTTTAAAAAAAGTCGGTCTGTCCATATAAAGTTTTCATTTAATTCGTTAGCCTTCATCTAGTACTATTGTTTGCTGTAGCTCTTTCCTATATAATTTTATTAAATTTAATACAGTCAGCTATGATCGCAGCTCAATATAGGCGCAAGCCACGGTACATACATCATTATAAACTGCCTCTCCATAAAACGGGAGTTATGGGAATAAATGTCCCGGCCAGAACATAAACGATTATGTCCCGGAATTTCGTCCCCGTAATAAAAATGTTGGCTAAATTTCATTACACACGCCGAGAGAAATTCTTTTGTTTATAAAAAAGGTTTTCAGTTAAAAAAAGTTTTTGTTGCGGCGTAGAAAATTTCACGTTCCTGATCAACATTTTTCGGAGTTTCCAATGAAGTGAAATAACAAAACTTTTTCACCAAAATAATTATAAGCTCATAATAAAATTAAGCAACCTAGTTACTAAGCTGCGTAGATACAAATAAAGGTCTATCTACACTTAACAGGGCCGTGCCCGGGCCGTGATCCGTCAGGAGGCTATCCGCCAATCACTAGCGGCGGAGCTTTAGTGCTGGGACACGGCACTGAAACCCTTTTTAACATTCAAAGTAAGAGAGTGAAAAATCTAAAATAAATATAGGTATGTTGTAGACCTCAATAAACACTTATAACGAAAATTTGTTTGAACGGGATATAGTCAGTAGTTTTGAGATAAATTAGATATGATAGATATTATCAAATATAATTTTTCGCAAAACCCCTTGTCTAAAATCTGTAAAAATTATATATTTGTCTCCTAATAACGATAATAGAGCCTTAATCCATCATTTCCCATGAGAATTGTTATCAACACGATTCAACAAAGTTTTGAAAAGGTAATCTCCAAAATTATTACCTCGGATTCACAGCCCCCGAATCTGTTTTGACGTAAGATTTATCGTTCCATCGTGACAGTTTGAAAGGCATTTTTAATACTCTCATCCTTTTTGTATTGGGCATCAAGGGAAAGATTGAAAAGCAGGAGTTTGTATCACAAAAGAACCAACTGCTTGATCAAAGTGAAAATCAGATCAATGACTTCGGAATTTTGGAAAACGAAAGCGTTGCTTAGTGGACTGGCCTGGTACAAGGGTCGAGTTTTGCGTAACGTGGAAAGTAATGTAATGTGATTCCTGGATTAGCTTTTTTGGAATGTTTCAGTAACATTACTGTGTGATGTTACTTTAATTATGTGCATGTACGCTACTCCGAGAATTATTTATAAGCTTATGTGACATCTAAACCAGTTATTCCATGAAATATTAATACTTATTTGTAATAATTTTATTGTATAGCGCAAACTGTGAGAACTCGTAGAAACGATATTTATTTATGTGTTCACGGAAATGCATTAAATACGTCCTATAGTACAATTCTTAAATTCTTAAATGTGAACAAATCCTAAAATCTACAGGGAATGAATTATTTGAAATTAGTATTCGGAAACTAATGTAAGTAAAAAAGGTCCATTTCATCGCCTCGTCAAAGCTAATTAACTAAAATCTTTTAAGTTTAGTAGAAAAGAGGATAAATATTGTGTAAAATCAGTTCTGGCTGTTGGTTTACGTAAACCTAACATGCACATTGCTTCAATCCTCGAGCCTACGATATAAACAATATACATACCTATTATGTCGAAAAACTGGCTATCTTATCTCTTACTCTCTCGCACTCTATCTTATCTAGCTCCACTCCGGAATCCTCAACACTGAGGAACTCCTCAGTGTTGAGGATTCCGGGAGTAGAGTTATAATCAATTAACATCAGGTGAGATGAACGCTAAATGCTACCCTGTTTGTGGACAAAAAAACTTTACCTAGTAATAGTCCTTTCCTAGACTTTAGAGCTGAATCCTCTGGACACGCCAAGCAGAAGATGAAACTGAGTAGAGAGAAATACACGTGTATTTCATTGGTCGCGTGTTCTCGTGACGTCACAAGTCATACTTAAACACATCGGTATCTATGTAGACAAAACGGGGGGCCAGTAGTTCAAAAAGTACAACGAAATATAGCTTGAACCCACCTATTACCAATAAATTAATAAAATCTGTATGCAAATAAAATATTTTCCATTACTTACCATTAATTCACAAATTTAATACAGCAAGAAAATCTTATTCCATTTCTTTTCTTTTTATGTTCATGCCGCTTTTCCTATATAATGTAGAGTAGGTAACCAAAAAACAAACATTCCATCATTCTGCGACTTTCACGCCCATGTGCACCTTAATTCGAAAGTAGGAAGGCATAAAATCGAATATTCCGATCTCACGCCATGATAACTGGCTCTAATGCGAAAGGTAATCTCGTGGGTGTTAAAAAGTGAAACAAAACTTATGTCAGGTGAATAAAGTTCAATATCGTATACATCGGTTTTCCACGGTACTTTTTGCGGTATAAATGCTTAAGTAGGTGCTTTTATAATGCTTTTGGAATGTTTTTCCCCTGATATGAAAGGGAGGTTTTGTAAATGAAGGTAACTAGCTGAAACATCGTTGTTTTTTATGCGAAGGGTCTGAACAAATTGTATCTGTCCAGTGCTATAATTGTTTGACCCACTAATGAAGAAATATTATACAACGTGTTAATGCACTAACCGAAAAGCCCTTAACCCCAACTAATTATTTTTTATTAAATTGAATTCCAATAAAGATTTTTTTAAAGCAACTTCCAAAATATTTGTTCTCATAGGTATCCGTGACTTTCTGACAAATTTTAAGTTTTACTATGATGTAAGTGAGCACGTGACGTGTAGTTTCGGAGCCTATTCGATGCATACAAACAAACAATCAGATCTTTCCTTTTTATTTATACTAATATTATAACCGGTGCGTACAGCACTCAGCCACGGAAGTGAAGTGAAGTTAGGAGGTCGAATAAAATAAATAATTATTATTATTAATATAGAAAAAATGTGAAAGCAAAAAAACCAAGCCCAGCAAATAGCTTTCAGGCGGGATACTATATCACATTTTTTCTATACTTACAAAATTATTGTGAATGCATAAAAATAATTTAAAATCTCAAATTTTTTATTAATTTATCAGTTAAGTAGTAATGTTTATGTGTATTTGGTTTTCCCGACAATATGTTTCCAACACCCACTCAGGCATGAGGGTACGGACATATCGTATCACCTACCTAAAGGTATTATTATGGTATTAGGCTCAATTATTAAATGGCAAATGCCTAAATGGACTTGATATTGTCTGCACTCTCTCTCTATAAATAGCCTCTCAAGGGATAGAGAGTTGTGATGGCACCAAAAGGTACCTTACACTATAGGTATCATAAACGATAAAAAATAAACTTTGAGAGTAAAAAAAAACACAGTTCCCAAAATTCAATAGACGCTTGACTAAGTGCCACATATGGTTAAAATAAAACGACTCAGAAATGCAATATTCAAGCCAATATTATTTCGTAAATGTATTTCTTTGACCACTTAAAGAAATCATAAATTTTAGTTAGGCATGACGTTTAGTTGTAAATGCGTCTCAAAATCAAGAAAAAAACCAATCCTTGAAACAAAACAGCAGAGGTTTTTGTAATCATAAATTTGTCACTCGAGAGTGCAAACCGACAAGCTGATGCCTATTTAATACGTATAAAAAATCACAGTGACACTAACGAATTATCTGAGCAACGACTGATATGCAAAAAGAAACCTTGTGTCTTGATTAGTAGAAACTATGAAGACATCATTGAGTTTTCCTGATGTTTGTTTAAGCTAAAAATTGCAGATATTACGCAGAATCATTCACTATATTTCAGGAGTCAAGCATTACAGACTCAAAATCACCTACAGCGCATTCTAGTCGTCTAGATTTCTATTTGGATCAAAGCGCTTTTGAACACATGGCGCCATCTAGTGAGTGGAAGGTTGAAGCTGCGCCTAGCGAGTTGATTAGCCAATCAGGTCACAAGGAGGCGGGGTGTTTTGCAAAATGCGCTGGCGCAGATTTAAAGAAGATTGTTCCGTGAAGACAAATAGTTAAGACCTAAATTAGGATACATAGATTTAGGGTAGTTGTGAGAAGGTTATTATTGTAAGTTGGCGCATGGCGGGGAGAAACAAACAGGGGATGATTCAGGGTCGCGCGGCCTGTTAGAGCGGTCATTTTTAATCTTACGGGAGGGAAAATTTCTGGAGTATTAAAATTGTTAATATTCAATGTATAAAACTTTGTAAATCACCATTGCTTGTAAAGTAACAGAATCAGTGTGGCGAATCAGCAAGGTGTTATAAAGCTAAGTATAATGTGAATCCTTTTGACGTGAACTTATTTGACTTTAAACTTATATTGTAATAAAACTGATGATGATAATAAATATTAAACAAACGTAATGAACAACGTTCTCACACCTTATAAAGTCAAAATAAGTACACAATCTTGTATTGCAATTTTTCTTTGTGTTCACATTTCTTTCAAGAATCAAGAATCAAGAATATTTATTTGCAAGCATTCACAGTACAATAGTTGACAAGGAAAAAAATGTGTGGCGTTTATGTGATGCACCAGATACTGGCATGCAAAAACGGTACAGATAGAATGACGCTAATACGCTATACAATATGAAAACAAATGGTTAGTTTATTAGTAGAAAACAATAATTAATCAATACATGTCAAGTAAAAAGCAATACAAAAACAGTGTCAGGTATAATGTCAAAGCGAAATGTCATGTCAGCGTGTTAGTAATTACAATTTAACTATAGTCTTTCATAAAAATAATAATAATCACACAATTACAATTTCATATTCAAGAATTCATTAATGGTATATATACATTTATCACACAACAAATTATAAAGTTCAATTTTAAATTTATTTAGCGGCAGTTCTGAGATATCTAACGGCAAAGCATTATATAATTTTATGGCCATATTAAAGCAATTTCTAGCAAAGCAGGTAGTTAAATGTGAAGGTACAACTAGACGGTTAGGATATCTCGTTCTGAAGTGCATACCTCTTGTTTTTTTGTAAATAATTTCAAATTCTTCTTTACAAACATGCACATTTCGAAGACATACATAGCGGGAAGCGTCAGCAATTTCAGTTGTTTAAAAAGCGGTCTACACGATTCAAACGGGTGAGCCCTACAAATAGCTCTTATACATTTTTTTTGTATGAGAAAAACACGATTTAGTTCTACACAGTTCCCCCAGATGACAAGACCGTACCGCAAGATCGAGCATACATATGCATGATAGGCCATGAGCGTAGTCGTTTGATCACTTAGGTGCGTAAGTCGGTGCAGAGCAAATACAAATCTGTTCACCTTCGCACATACCAAATCAATATGTTCTTTCCACGATAGCTTAGAGTCCAGAACTATGCCTAGAAAATTGCTTGATGAGCATTCGACGATGTTACTACCTTGATAGCTTACTGACAGTTTCTGGGGCTTTCCATTGTGACAATAAAATTGAATAAGTTTAGTCTTTGTTATATTAATGTTTAAGTTATTTTGTTTAAGCCAGTCTATAATGTTATGTACAGTGTCATTAATTTCATATTCATAGTTAGTGTCAGGTGTTTTATGTATTATTGTGGAAATATCGTCTGCGAAAAGAGTACACGGATATTTTGTTATTTCGGGAAGATCGTTCACATACAGTAGGAACAACAGCGGCCCTAAAATGCTGCCTTGAGGAACTCCATAGTGAGTGAAACTAAATTGCGATCTATACGTCTCTATTTCCATATTTTTATTTAACTTTTCTAATTCTACACATTGGGTTCTACCACTTAAATAACTCTTTATCCAGCTCAGTGCTTCCCCGCGTATACCATATCTCTACAGTTTAGAAAGTAAAGTCCTGTGACAGACACAATCGAAAGCTCTACTCATATCGAATAGGATGGAGCAAACAGGCTTTTTTTTGTCAACCAAAGTTGCTATCTCCCTCACAACCCTAAAACACGCCTGTGTGGTAGACTTCCCCTTTTGAAAACCATATTGCTCCACCCTAATAATATTATATTTTAACAAGCAGGATGTTAATCGTTTATGCATAATTTTCTCAAATAATTTGGATAAAATAGGAGTGAGTGCAATCTGTCTATAGTTTGTTATATTATCTTTTGCCCCTTTTTTAAACAATGGCTTGATTATAGATTTCTTCAGGGATGAAGGGAATTCCCTCAGTGAATGAAAGATTCACTAGGTGGGCTATCATTGGTGATAGCTCATCAGCACATAATTTGAGAACTTTGGTACAAACATCATCATAACCAGTGGAATCTGTGTTGTTAAGTGTTTTTATGAAAGCCTTAATTTCGTATTCATCAGTCGGATACAAAAATAAACTAGAACTATGAATTTTAGGCAATTTATTTTCCGGATTATTATTAGGTTTTTTGTTTAAATTTAATTCATTTATGAAGTGATGGCTAAATAAATTTGCTATTTCCAAAGGGTCGTCAATATTATTGTTATTTACAGTCAAATTTTCAATGAAATGTTTATTATTTAAATGTCTATCTTTGTTATTAATTATAGTCTTTCCTGCCGACTAATCTAATTATTCTAATCTTTGTTTAGAATAATTAGATTAGTCGGCAGGAATTGGGTTTTTTATTACTTTGCTTCGTTTTCCCAATTCTACAGATTTTATCAGCCGTAGGAACAGAAGCAAAGAGCCAATTTCCTTCTAACGAGTGAATATTGGTTAAAATAGTCCAGAGTTTCGAGTTAAATTCAATTTGAAGTAATAAAATTAATATAACATCTTATTCTGTATTCATATTTATTTCCCATTATAGGAACCTCTTTTCAATGAATTCATAATTAATTTTATTAATTATTTTTTAAAGTTGAAGTAGATAATATTGAATTTTAATAATTGAGTTACTTTCGAATAGTAACAAACTTTTCTGGAGGATAAGACTAAAGAAACTAAACTTTCCTTTCCTTGAATCTGACATAATGCCTTCGACGGCATTTGAATATTTGATCTGTTATATGGTTATAGATAAAGTACAATGTCATTAGGAATCGTTCGATTGGATTCTAAATTTTGATTGGAGACAAAATTGATAGATTCAGACAATTGGTTTGAAGTCAGCTTCATTGAAACTTATTTTAAATCACACTAAAATAAGCTGAATTATATTTTGGGATACAATTAAAAATAGACGATCACATAGTTATGGCTATTAAAGCAAAGGACTTAGGCTTTTGTTTACGAGAATAGCAGAAAGGACAATAGGCCTGCAGTTCGGGCCATCACAGAGTCTAACAATATGCATGTGTTATGTACAATATTGATGGTCTGGAACTAACGCATTTGCGTAAGATACTATAGAATAGATTATTAGTTCCATTGAACATTGTAATGTATTATAACTTTATAGAAAATCAATAAACACCGTTTAGTCATACATTACATTGATCTGCCTGCACCTATGTTACGAATACCAGCATCTCCAAAGATAGTACATACCTACAGATTATGCATACAATGAAACCCAGACACCGGACACTTTGTACTGGGTGGGGATAGAAACAACGAGCCCTGATTCAGTAGGTCTGATTTACTAATCAGTGGTACTCCACTACACCATTGAGTCTGTCAAAACAACGTGCGTACAAGGTACAGTGAACAGCATATAAAAATTTTAGCTGCCTTGTGATCTAGTTGTACATACCAGACCCAAAGGACCCGGTTTCTATTACCATAGGTTTCCAAAATTATTTCAGTTTGGAAGTTGGTACAACTAGTTGCAAGTCCGCTATAATAATACGAATATTTTAACCGCCTTATGATATAGTTGTACTTACCACCGGTATCGGACCCGGTTTCTATTCCCATAGGTTTCCAAAATGATTTCAGTTTGGTAGGTGGTACAACTTGTGAACTTCCAAGGCCGCTATAATAATATGAATGTTTTAACCGCCTTGTGATCTAGTTGTACCTATCACCGTTATCGGACCCGGTTTCTAATCCCATAGGTTTCCAAAATGTTTTCAGTTTGGTAGGTGGTACAACTTGTTCCAAGTCCGATATAATAATACGAATATTTTAACCGCCTTGTGATCTAGTTGTACTTATCACCGGTATCGTACCCGGTTTCTATTCCCGGTAGGTTCTAAAAAGTTTTCAGTTTGGTAGGTGGTACAACTTGTTCCAAGTCCGTTATATAAATATTTTAACCGCCTTGTGATTTAGTTGTAATTATCACCGGTATCAGACCCAGACGATCCGGTTTCTTTTCCCAGTGGTTTCCAAAACAATTTCAGTTTGGTAGGTGGTACGACTTGTTCCAAATCCGCTATTATAATATGAATATTTTAACCGCCTTGTGATCTAGTTGTACATATCACCGGTATTGGACCCGGTTTCTATTCCCAATGGGTTCCAAAATATTTTCAGTTTGGTAGATCGTACGACTTGTTCCAAGTCCGCTATAATAATACGAATATTTAAACCGCTTTGTGATCTAGTTGTACTTATCACCGGTATTGTACCCGGTTTCTATTCCCTGTGGGTTCCAAAATGTTTTCAGTTTGGTAGGTGGTACAACTTCCAAGTCCGCTATAATAATATGAATATTATAACCGCCTTGTGATCTAGTTGTACTTATCACCGGTATCGTTCCCGGTGTCTATTCCCAGTGGGTTCCAAAATTGTTTCAGTTTGGTAGGTCATACGACTTGTTCCAAGTCCGTTATATAAATATTTTAACCGCCTTGTGATATAGTTGTACATAATTATCACCGGTATCATACCCGGTTTCTATTCCCTGTGGGTTCCAAAATGTTTTCAGTTTGGTAGGTGGTACAACTTCCAAGTCCGCTATAATAATATGAATATTATAACCGCCTTGTGATCTAGTTGTACTTATCACCGGTATCGTACCCGGTTTCTATTCCCTGTGGGTTCCAAAATGTTTTCAGTTTGGTAGGTGGTACATCTTCCAAGTCCGCTATAATAATATGAATATTATAACCGCCTTGTGATCTAGTTGTACTTATCACCGGTATCGTTCCCGGTGTCTATTCCCAGTGGGTTCCAAAATTGTTTCAGTTTGGTAGGTCATACGACTTGTTCCAAGTCCGTTATATAAATATTTTTACCGCCTTGTGATATAGTTGTACATAATTATCACCGGTATCATACCCGGTTTCTATTCCCTGTGGGTTCCAAAATGTTTTCAGTTTGGTAGGTGGTACAACTTCCAAGTCCGCTATAATAATATGAATATTATAACCGCCTTGTGATCTAGTTGTACTTTATCACCGGTATCGTACTCGGTTTCTATTCCCAGTGGGTTCTAAAATGTTTTCAGTTTGGTAGGTCATACGACTTGTTCCAAGTCCGTTATATAAATATTTTTACCGCCTTGTGATATAGTTGTACATAATTATCACCGGTATCAGACCCAGATGACCTTTTTAACTCCATGTGAAAAGTGAAAAAGTGAAAAATTATTTATTTTGACGCACACAACGAGTACACAGTATATTACACAAAACAAAAACATAGACACTAACTTAAGCTAACATTTAACACTGTGTACCGCCGCGTGACGCCAAAACTGTGCCCAACTCAGTATACGCAGCAAACAAGCAAGGCTTACTGCACTGGTTTTCAGTTGAGCACATTAGTGGCATCAGTGACGGACGGATAAAACAATAAAAATAAAGATAAAATAAAAAATACTAACTAACAGCATTATTCTGTGCTAACAGACACAATGATGACATGACATGACACATCCTTGTGTGTGAGTAATATTATTCTATGGTGTATAGCACAAGTGTATAGATAGTAGGTAATCTGTGACATCCCTATTAGTCTGTGTCTGTGCCTACATTCGGATGTGCATTCGGACAGGAATCAGGATTGACAATAATTTGTTTGCATTTCAACAAACAACAGCAAAAACAGACAAATCAATGAAATTATAAATTATACAAGTACTTGCTATAAAAAAGAGAACTGCTTATGTAGCAATGTGAAAATTAGTGAAGAGAATAGGGTTGTGTCTACCCACATTAGTAAACAGCGCAGCGTTCAGTCAGCCTCAGAGCGCGCGCACACCCTAGTCTCCCCTAGCACAGCATGCATCACAATTTAGGTATGTTGAGTTTTTGGGAATTTAGTAAGTAGGCTTTGTATGCTTTACTAAAGCTGATTTTTGATTTCAGCGTGCGATAAGGAGGAGGCAGATGGTTCCAACACTTCGAGGCTGAATACTTAAAAGAACCACGAAAAGCTGCAGTCCTATGTTTGGGCGTCTGAATCATGTAGGATGACGATCTCGTGTAGTTTATGTATCTATCCTTCGCCCACTTAAGCTTATTATAAAGATACTCAGGAACTTTGGACTGTATAATATCAAAGAGTAAAGTGGCAAAGTGTAGTTCTCTGCGCAAATCCATCTTCAATAGATTTGAGTTATTGAGGAAGGGAGTAACATGAGCTCTGGCAGGAATTGAAAAGCAGAACCGAGCACAGGCGTTTTGAATACGTTGCAGTAATTTCTTTGTTCTCGAAAGAAGACATGAGCCAAACACTGTATCTGCATAATTTAGCTTTGAGAGCACCAAGGACTCGCACAACCTCACCCTCAGATCCTCGGAAAGAAATGGTCGGAACCTATAGAGGACCTTGAGTCGATAAAAACAGTTACGAACAACTTCTAGAGTGTTCTTCTCGAAGTGCATGTTAGACTCAAAGATCACTCCTAGGTTCCGTGCCTCAGATACCCTCTCAACAGGCTGGCAGGCTAAGGTGATTTGTGGTTGACGTTCAACGATGGAGGAAACCTGTTTCTTAGTTCCAAGAACTAGATACTTGGTCTTGTTTGGGTTCAGTACCAAACTGTTACGGGAAGACCATTTAGACAAATGTTCTAAATCATTGTTCAGCTTATCCACTGCAGAGGATGTCTCATTGGGATGAAAACTAATGTACAACTGAACATCATCAGCATAGAGATGGTACTGACAGTTTTTTATGTTTTCAGTTATATCTGCAGTGTACAAGATGAACAAAAGTGGACCCAATATTGACCCCTGGGGTACACCCCTGGATAGGGCTTTGCATTGAGAGTGGATGACTGTACCATCATCTCTTTTAACCTCTACAATTTGTGAGCGGTTCCACAAATATTTATGGAACCAGCGAACTGCAGAACTGTCGAAGCCATAATAAGCAAGCTTTGAGAGGAGCAGGGGAACATCTAAGCAGTCAAAAGCACGGGAGTAGTCAAGGAGTACCAGAAGTGTACCCATGCCCCCATCCTGTGCAGAGAGTATGTCATCAATTACATTCAAGAGCGCTGTAGAAGTACTACGATTTTTCCTGAAGCCAGACTGGGCCTGAGGTAACAAAGAGTTTATTTCCAAGTACTTGGTCAGCTGCATGCCCACTGCCTTTTCAACGAGCTTAGAGAGGCATGGAAGTATACTTATTGGCCGCAGATCACAGACACTGTCCGGGTTTGATTTTTTTGGAATAGGCTTAATAAGCGCTGTCTTCTAAAAGTCAGAGAAATGTGAGTCCATTAGGGATTTGTTCACTATAGCCGTTATGGCACTCAGAGAATGTGGTAGAGTCATAATTATCATTTGAAGTGAGATACCATCAATGCCGACTGCATTTGAGTGCAAACCCCGAATGATATCTGCAACTGACTTCTCTGAGATAGGAGATAATGAGAAGGTAGCAGGGCCATGCCTGTGATGTTCATAAAAAGTCAAGTCTGAGATACTTGTAGAAGCAGAACAAGGTAGATTTAGAAAGTGGTCGTTTATATTGTCAGGACTGAATCCAGGTAAAGCTGTATTTTTGCTTTTCTTTATTTCTAAATTTTTTTTCAGATTTGTCCACAATGTTTTAGGGTTATTAATGTTACTGTTAATATGTTGTTGAAAATAACATTTTTTTCTTGATATAGTGCTGATGTTACAATAGTTTTCATTTCTTTATATTGCTCTTTGTGTGATTCTAACCTTGTTTTCTTCCACCTATCATGTGCTTTGTCCCTAATAAGCATCATTTGTTTAACAGTGTCTGTGATCCATGGGTAAGATTGCTCCTTGACACGCACAGTTTTAAAAGGGGCATGAAGGTCAAAGAGCTGAAGCAGTACAGAATTAAAAGAACTAACCATAGAATCTAGATCAGGTAACTTTTCAATGTAGTTCCAGTCTACCCGTCCCAAATCTCTCTCGAAAAGCTCAGGAACTATGTCTTTATATGGCCTATAAGTAATGAAGTGAGGCAAAAGTTTCTCCTTTTTAATGCACAACTCAGCAGAGACAGCCGCATGTTTTCCCAATTCGGGTATATGGAGGACATTCACATTCTTAACATTAGCATCAGTACATAACAAATCTATAAGGCTTTGACTGTTCTCAGTAAAATGAGTAGGAGAATTTACTTTTTGATTTAGATTGAATGTTTCCAAAAAATTTATCAGTATTTTAGTTTTATTTTCATTATTTTTTAACATGTCAGCATTAAAATCCCCCAAGAGAACAACATAATCATGGTGAGCAAGTGTGCTAATAGACTGTGATAATGCATCAATGATAATATTCATGTCCATCCATGGTGGTCTGTATGCAGTGCCAATTGCCACTTTGAGCGAGTTTATCTTGAGGGTAAGCCACATTTGTTCCACATTGGGAGTGCTGGGAAAAGGGCAAGAGCGGACATATACTCCCTTTCTGATATAGAACCCAACACCCCCACCCCGTCCCTGACAAACGGTCATAGGGCGAGGAATGTGCCTCAGGCGGTACCCCGGTACAGAGGGGGCACGACCCTCTTCCCCCTCCCTGAGCCAGGTCTCATTAATGGCCATAATGTCAACTGCTAACCTATCCATCATATGTATGAACTCATCATGCTTCGTGCCTAAGGAACCAGCATTAAACAAACCAATTTTAAAGTTCTTCTTAGACATATTTCCTAAAAATTAATTGTATAGGTCCTGGAGTAAGAAATTCATGTAAGTGTAAAGTTATTGAAAGCAAAAAAATTTTGATTGTACAAATATTGTAGATGTCAGATCTACACATCATTTTAGTTTGAGGATAATTTTGTGAGTCTATGTTTCCTACATGATTCAGGTCCAAAGTTGTAAATATAAGAAAATGGACACTAAGGAATTTACAATTAGACATTCCACCATTAAGCTCGTCGTTCAACATATTTTGCAGGCCATTATGTAGGCTAAGCATAGAAATTGTGAGTGTGTCTATAGAGTGTTCAGTAATTGTTATTAATAAAGTCTTTAGTAAATAAAAAATGTAGTTTGTCTTTAATCTGTCCCCGAGAAGACATAGCACTCCCACACAGATAGCTACTGTAGCAATTATGTTAATTTTCCAAACAATAAAATAATAAACTGAGTACAACTTGACTGTTAATATAGTTAGTAGGCAGATAGCATTCGAATATTCATAAATCATTTTCAAAAACACAATCACAACTAAACATTTCAAGACATTATTTTCGACATTGACAGTGACAGGCATGATATTAAATGACAACACGTTACACAGATCAATAAAATGACAGAAAGTATAAAACAAGCACAGATTACACACAGGCAAATACACTGATGGTGTTATGCAGGAATAAAAACAGAGTAGGCTTAAAAAACCGTCTTCTTCACTCACGATGATTAGTAGCTTTTGGCTTCTTTTTAGGGTTCTATGGCGTGGTGGTGGCGGCACGAGGGCCAAAAGCGCGATCGAAGTCCTTATCCGAGCGAAACTGAAATATTTGCCTACCGTCTCCCTGGCGAGCGAAGATTCGGCCACGCTTCGTCCAGGAATAGCGCCACTGTAATTTGCGACACTCCTCCCTGACTCGGTGGAACAGCTGACGATTCAAGCGGGTTAGGCGCTCGTTGATGAAAACGCGGGTTCCATCGTCGGCCGCAAGTGTGCGGCGAACACGCGCGGCGCGCAACATTTCGTCGCGAAGGTGGCGCCGCGCCAGGCGCACCACAATGCGACGTGCCCGGCCTCCTGCCTCTGCTGGTGGTGGTCCCACGCGTTCGGCAAACACCACGTCTCGTTCTTCCAGCGTTACTCCTAGACGCGCAGCAAGCACGGTTACGGCGTGTCCTACGCTCTCGCCCTTGGTCTCAGGGAGATGACCGATTTCGAGGTCAGAGAGCAGCGCCTCCTGGTCACGATCGTTCAGTTCCAACTTCAGATTGGTAATAGTCGTTTCCAGCTCTGTGACCTTCTCATCATTGCTTCCACGCTGCTCCAGCACTTCCAGCCTTTGCTCCACTCCATCCAGGCGCACAGTAAGAGCGACCAGAGTTTCTCGCATTTGCCCCATGACACGGCGCAGCTCCCTCATTTCGGCAACGAACTCAACGAAGTCCCTGTGGAACTCCCCGAGGTTGGGGGCATCGAGAGTTGCATCACGAGCTGGTGACGTCGCCGGAAGGACGCTGTCTGCACCGGGTGAAGATGCCTCAGATTCGCACATACTTTTCACAGGTGTTTGGCTATTATCCCCTTTCCGCAGATTTTTTTTACATAGCGGGCACAGCCAGTCTTTACATAACTGGGCTTTTTCAGTTATCGCTAGACAAGCCTTGTGGTATTTAGCAGGGCATGCGCTGCAACCAGCAGCACCCGATGATGAAAGAAATTTACCACAAGCGGCACAATTCACCATGTTCGGTTTTTTTATCTAATCTGTGGCAAAGCTAGCGTGGAAAATGCTCGGATGAGATGTTATCTGTGCCTGTCAAGCAAGACTAATGTGACCGCTTCTACTTTCCAATAGACAGCTCGGCGGCGCTACCAAAAAAGTTGATTGGAGGGTATATAATGATTTCAAATTTGTGAAATTACCCTTGCAGATAAAAATAAACCTGGAATCAGCTGATGATTTTTACACAAATCTTCACAATCCCGTCGAACCTAATTTCACCCACACTTGCACAACGTCACAATCAATGGAGAACTTGAAATACAGCGATCTTATTGCAGTTATTGCACTATTAGTTGAAAATACTTTAATTCAATTCAAATAGCCTCAGTGTAGTTTGGCGCCAGTCCATCCATGTGGGGTCTAAAATGTTTTCTGTTTGGTTTTTTTTTCAGCATTTTTGTTTTCCAGCAGTTAGAGATAAGATCGGTAGTCAGTCCGTCTGAAATCCTTAAAAAACACTTGTAAATTATTGAAAGATTTATTAAGAAAGATTATTTCCAGCTGAAAAGGTAAATTTTCAACATTGATTTTTGACAAGGAAATTAATTTCAACGATATTCAGACTGGTTTCAAAGTAATTGCTTTTTTATTTACACTCTTCGCTATTAAATAGACTGTGAAGATAGATCTTTTGAATTGGAGGGTAAAAATAAAAAAAAAAGAAGGCGAGCACTTGAGAAAATTATGAGAGTCTGATTAAAGTATTTTCACACTTATGCTCTGAAATGTTAATATTATATTTGAGAAAAGAATGCAGTACATGGAACTTTTCCGAGGTAAACATTCTAAATTTGAAAATCACTGCAGTAATGAATTTCAGTACTTACTATGCGATTATTATAAGAATAGGACTGTCAAACGGCATTTTTGATCTTTGTTCCTTTTCTTGCACATCCTACACCCTGAAGTGGAAGCGAAACGCAAACAAATATGGCCGTTTTGACAGTCCTATTCTTATAATAATCGCATAGTACTTACTGCACTGATTTTAGTGCAGTAAGTAAGTACTGAAATTCATTACTGTAGTGATTTTCAAATTTAGAATGTTTACCTCGGATAAGGTACTACCCAAAGATATTATTACCAACTTTTTTTCTTTATTTTTTCTTTTGTTATTCCTGTGTATAAAAACAGAAAAAGCAAAGGGACATTTGCACCATACAGCCACATTATTATTATTATTATATAGGTAATTATTCTATCATAATTAGGTTAACTTTTTTTTAATACGGTGCGCACAGAGTATATTACTTCGTATTGTACCACAAGCGCTATGTACCCTTAGCACGAACATCAATCGAAAAAGCAAAATGAGATTTATCATAGACAAAATATCCTTTACGAGCATGGAAGTATTACCTAAATAATACTTCCATGTTTACGAGTAATTTTGTATGGGAAATATGTACAGCGCCATCTACCGCCCAGAAGCGGGTATTGAAGTTGCGCATTTTAGTAGCAAGTAGTAAGTATCAATAGGCTGTATGACCGTTCAACATGGTCTCACAAGCCAATATAAAAAAAACGGCGGGAATGATTTTCAGCGGTTGATTTGATATCAATACAGTTTATATTGTGTAATAAATTATCAAAATAAGTTCTGCCAATGAAACATATACAGACATTGTATGTACCTACTCCACCAAATAAGAGAGCAGAAGCAAAATTAATAACAGAAAACTTACTGCCAGCAAAATCAAAAGTAAGATATATGAAAACCTACGATCTGATTTGGAAAAGTGAAAAAAAGGCGCATACGTTTTCGGAATCTGTGTTGTTGGCGTATTTTAATGATACATCATTAAAATAATATTATTATGGGCGATTTACACATAAGTGTGCCCGGGAAAACAATAAAATTTACATTTAATAATTGCCCGAACATGTGTGATATAAATTTTCATAAATATTATTTCATTAAACATTTTTTTTTTATTTCCTCGCATTTCTTGAGAAAAGCACTATACAAGCCTTGTACGGTAAGCAAATTACCTTGCCTCGAATGATTAAAGCCCTCGCCTGCGGCTCGTGCTTCAAACCATCCTCGACAATGTAATTTCTTACTTACCTGTCCTCGGCTGTAATGTACTATTACGCTTCAAACTGAAATGATTTCCAGGATTTATTGAATGAATAAAAATTATAATAAGACTAATTAATTGGACATTTATTTATGCAAAAGTAATATTTAAATTAGTTACTTAGTCAAATTGAAAATTATAAATTATGTAAAAAGTAATCTCAACTCTACTCATGTATTTAGTATTAAGTGTAAATATATAAATGTTAGCTAAAATAATTCTGTTTTAAATAGAAAAAGATCCACATCTTTATTATTAAAAACAGAGTATGAGGTAGTTACTTAAAAGTCTGCGAGGAAAAAACAAAATAAGGGATGGATTTTATAAATTAAATAAAACAAAAAACAGAAAACACTTCTCGATGTCATTTACATGCATAATGTTTATAAATGACGTAGCTTCTGTTAAAGCTGATGAGTTCTTTCGCTCTTTTTTTTTGACACCTTAAAGATGTCAAGGGTGGTAGGTAAAATATTTTGAACGATTCAAATTAAGTACTTATTTAAAGAAAAATGGAAAATGAAGTATTTAGAAAAAATCGACCCGTCTCACAACCAGCTCCGATGGTTGTGAGACGAATGCAAAAAAACTTAAAACTAACTAAAATACTTATTTAATTTTTTAAATCTATTTATATTAAGAGTTTTTACTTTGACTTGGATGACATACCTAACAATTTTCTGTGCAAATAATTCACCTAGCTAACTCAGTGCTAAAATGAGGTTTATCCGAACAAATAAATTACTTAACTTGAGAATAACAAAAAAGCTCTATAAAGACGACTTTATCTCTTTCACTCGTATGAAGTAGAACAAAGAGAAGGCGAAAGACAATTCGCTCAGAGATTTATTGACACCCTTTTAACACAAATACAGGAGAATTGGGTTCTATTTAATTTTATTTTCGACTTAACCTCGAATTGTCTGATAAAGTTTTCCCTCGCAAAATTGAGACTTTAAAGAAAGATTTGCTGTACAGTAGCCTATCATGAAAATCTGTCACTATGGTAATCGTTATCGTTATCGTATTATTTTGTATGAAAACCAGAGCAGCACCTCTTTCGGCTGTATGACAAACTGAAATTCAATACATATTTGACAGCAGCACTTTGACAGCTTTTCAATGATGGTCAACTCGATTATAATTATGATAGTTTTTCATGCTAGCTTTCAAAAGTACTTAACATCATCATAATCATAGATCATTTTATGATAATATGGCCAGCATAATAATTAATTCATTATTTTCACATAAACAGCTGGTTACCTATATACCTTGAAAAGTTATAAAATTACAATCTTCATTCTATGTAAGAATACAGACAAAGTAATTTTGTTTTTTGATGTTGCTTGGTGAAGAGTAGAAACTTAAAACACTTTATACAACTTATTGTTGCGATTAATTTTTGATAAGAACAACTGCTTTTTGCACAATTTCAGTTTTAAATTACAAGCAGTAAGATTTTTTTCCACCCATTCTTTTTAGTTAAAAATAATTATGTCCTGAATGGGTGGCAGAGAAAAAAAGTTACGCTTCTTATTTTTTTTGCATTATTTTAAAAAGTTTAATCTTCTTTCTTTCAAAATTTTAACTAAAATTTCCCATACAAAATTTCAGTAAGTATAAATGGAATATTATTAATAATTTAAATTCTTACTTTTTTGCATTCACAATGCAATTTTTAAACTTGAAAAATGGAAAATGAAGTATTTTAGAACAAATCGACCCGTCTCACGACTACCCATCGGAGCTAGTTGTGAGACGGGTATATTTTTTTCTAAAATACTTCATTTTCAATTTGGAATATTATTTTTAAAAAAAGTAACTTTAAATGTCCGTCTCATCTATTTGTGGTCTAAGCCACCTCTGTGGTCTAGTGGTTCATCCCACCGATTTCAGACCCAGAGGTCCCGGGTTCAATTCCCAGTGGGGGTACTTACTATATTCGGTTTGGTTGGTGGTAGGACTTGTTCTTAGTCCACCTGGCTAGCTACCAGCATCTTATCTAAGTCTGACGCCATAACAATGATGTTTTCAGCATTATTGTGTTCCGGCAGTTAGAGATAACATAGCCAGCTCCTCAATGATTGTGGATTCCGGGAGTAGTGCGCTTATCATCAAGTGTGATGCTATATATGCTATATATGCTACCCCGTAGAGTATAAAAAAAATTGTAAGTTTATTTTATTACTGCAATCCGAAAAGTATTCCAGAAGTCAGTTTCTATTCCTTTTGAGCTGGATAATTCGTTCCGTTCCTACTTCGTTAGCAAATTGATTGGGTTCTTAATGACTTTCCATTCCCATTATTTTTGTTTAAGCAATCAATATTATCATCAGTTAGCTATTTATTATTGCTTACTTGCTTTAAACTTTAAGAGACAGGAAATTTGTCTAATGTCCGGTTTCTATTTTTGAAAATAATACGATAAGTAGTCCTACCACGAAAGACTGCATTTATCGTGATTGTGTTAACCTGTACGCTCGGATTAGGAACACATAATGTCCTTACATTTTATTGCCAAAACTCTGCTAAAGGACAGATATTTTATCTTTATAAATTAGCTAGGCTTCACTTCATTCTGAAATCCACCATTCATTTCACCTGTCACTAGTTTTCGCCCCGGAAATTAAACTCTGTAAAGAAAAGAAAGAAAGAAAAGATAAATGTTTTAAACCGACGACGTTGATTGCAATTGATAAAAGATTGTCGACAGAATTGGATTCAGTCGTTAATGATAGGATTGTCTTCGAAAAAGGGTTTTAATTTAGAGAATTTCATCGGTTTTTCACGATGTCATTTTAAATCTTTCTTTTATAAGAGGTTACTCTTATTCTCTTTATAAGTACTAAAAGATAGAAAAATGATTTTACTAACTAAAATAAATTTGAATTAATAAAGAGAATGTAGTGAATTGATTGTAATAGCAAAATTTAGGTACAGCAACTTCAAAACATGCCCAATGTGGATATTTTACGAATGCAATCACACCCGCGACCAACGACTTTACGTGCTTTTCAAAGCATAGAGGAGCTTTTCAACAGAATTAAAGACATGCAATATTTTCTAAAAATGCATATTGTATGGCAATTACTTTGTACAACAAATTACCAAATGTTTTAACACAAATGTCTTTCTCTAAATTTAAAACAAATCTGTTTAACTTTTTATTAGATAAGGCTTATTACACTGTTAATGAATTTCTCGTCGAATCCAGCTCGGATGGCCAGCGTTTGGGAAGCTCCGGCATATATTTGCGTCCAAAATTCCTCAATGTCTCAAGACTAAGGTCTTTGACCAGTGTGTGTTGCCAGTTATGACTTATGGAAGCGAGACGTGGTCTTTTACTATGGGTCTCATAAGAAGGCTCAAGGTTACCCAGCGAGCAATGGAGAGAGCGATGCTTGGAGCGAGCCCTGCTCGATCGAATCAGAAATGATGAGATCCGCAGGAGAACTAAAACGACCGACATCGCTCGAAGGATTGCTCAGTTGAAGTGGCAGTGGGCGGGACACATAGCGCGGAGAACCGATGGCCGTTGGGGCGGAAAGGTTCTCGAATGGCGACCGCGAACCGGACGACGTTCCGTGGGCAGGCCCCCTACAAGGTGGACCGACGATCTGGTCAAGGTCGCGGGAAGCCGCTGGATGCGGGCAGCGCAGGACCGATCGTTGTGGAGATCCTTGGGGGAGGCCTATGCCCAGCAGTGGGCGTCGTACGGTTGAAATGATGAATGAATTTTTTAATGATAATTTTGACATTTACTTTGATTTATCTTTATAGTTTATTATTATTTAATGTTATTGTATTTTTTTTTCTTTGTAAAAATGAAATATTTGCACGTCGACAACGTCGGCAGGTCATGTCGGACTATTAAGAATTTACCATGGTCTAGCAAATAAATGATTTGATTGATTGATTGATTTTGGTTATAAGTTTTGGTCACCCATCCTGTGATCGGCCATAGCAAAGTTGCTTAACATCAACGATCGTAGTAAGTATAGTGAAGGGTTTAGTCGGTATTCCCCCTTCTTGACCCTCCATCGAATCCTTGCGACTGGGAGGGTCAGGAAGAAGCTAGGCGAGTCTCACGTAACCACCGTCCGCACACTAACGTCATTTTTTTTCCTCTGTGCTAACGTGGACGAGGTATGCGCAAAACCAATCTCCTCAGAATAAAAAAAGGTCGAGCGCGATATTACGACTGTCCTAAGGGCTCCTCATGCTGAACACGCCTTCCGAAGCACGGAGGAGCTTGAGATAATCTAGTTTTGGTGACCCATCCGGTGAACGGCCGTAGCAAAAGTTGGTCAACTGCGCTTACCACTGCGGACTCCTCATGAGTTGACATACCATTCTGTTGTAATTATGCCGTCAATCGACGTGTTCCTACCCTAAATTCTTTCTTATCATCCAGTATGGATCAAATGCGTACCAATTTGGACAAAAAAATAATAGAATGTCTTTCGTAAAAGAATAGGATGTCCCATTTCCCAGAAAGTTATATACCCGATCGTGTTTTATCGTATACCCATAAAAATGTCAGATAACGTTTTTTACGTCGAACCAATTTCTGTGAACAAAATCGTGGTACCACATACATAATATAAGTCAGATTTATATACTGTTATCTAAGTATTATGTTGGCGGTAAGTCATTTGTATGCTTGTTTTGCAGCCATAATAATGTAGCAATGCTGCTTTGGTTAGGTGAAGCAAAAAAGATATAACTAAGCCTAGTTAGAAGATAGATAAAGTAAGGGCACAGAATAAATTCTAGCAGTAATTTATTCATTCAACTCGCGTTCAGATCTTTTCAAGGTATGAAGATGGAATACTGTTACCTAGGTTTTATTCTGTGTTAAGAGAAAGTGTTTCATATAAAATTATTATTTCTTGTTTTCAAACGCTAAATTTTTAATCCTAAAAATTTGTTGGTGCACTGATTAATGATCCAAAATACACAAAATATATGTAATTATGTTCATACAAAGAAAGAAAGTAAGTTTGTACCATGTTTTTTGTATGCAAGACATTTTAATTTAGCTGAAAATTAAACCGATTCCTTTCTTTAACTTTAATTCTACAAAAACAATAAGAATTAACCTAACAATTTTAATTCCGAATATTTCCGTCGTCGGCTAATATAATAAGGACAGAGAAATATTGCAAATTTGGTAAAGTGTGCTGCCTTTCCCCGGGGACCCTCCCACGTAATGTAATGGACGTGATGAGGGCAATATCTCAAAAAGTTGGAGTCTTGGGAACCAGCATTTGTATAAAAAAAGGATGACAGACATTGACAAACAAAAGTAGCTTAGTGTGCTTGTACACGGTGCATGTAGCTGGAGCTAGTAAAGATGCGGGTTACACGCGTGAGTAATATACGCAAGCTATCTCACGCGTAATCATAGTCACTGGACTATGCATAAAGCATTTTTATTAACTAAGCTACCAAAACTATATATCTGATTTCGTCATAAGCAGCGTAAGGGCTCATTTGCCACAAGATGACGTACGCCACAATATGAAGCATGCGGAAATGTCGCACAGTGTTGCTCCGGCGTAAAAGAGCCTTATGCACTTGTGTAACACATATTATACAGAGTGGAAACAAATTATAGGCCCAGAAGGGAAAGTGCCTTAAATCTTTTAGTTATCTTATTCTTATTAACATACAGTAAACACTGTTTTATTTTTAAAAATGTCTTGTGTCTAATATTAATTTATTAATATGTCAATGAACTTAAACCCATTTTAGTCGTACTTAATTAGAATCTAGCAAATATGTTTTTTGCTTAACATTATTAGATAGTACTATCTTTGTTTCAAGAGCTATCAAGATCGGCCATTCATTACATTAGCTACGTTGAGGGTAAATTAAATCACGCCCACACATAGTAATGGCAATAAAATCGAGATGGGGCTGGTTTATATATTAATTAACAGTTACAAAAGTAGCGTTTTCTGTTTAATGCACGTATTGATACAATGGAAAATTACCTTACCTAGGAAAACTTTAAGGTGCTTAAAATATTTATTTAGGGTTTTTTATAAATAATTTTGTGCACACAAAAGTTATCATAATAATAAGTAGGTATAAATAGTTATTTGTTAAAAACTATTATTAGTTACTGCGTATTTTAGGCAGGATAAAAAAAGGATCAGGGACAGACATCAAAACGAATATTGCTCAATAAATATTTTGCGAAACACAAATGGTTCGGTAGCTTAGTTGCTCAGAGCATTGGGCTGGATTTCCTAGGGCGCGGATTCGAATCCCGCCTGAAAGCTACTTACTAAACTAAACTTACTTACTATAATTATTGAATTGTATAGTGAATCTTAATTACTCTCTTATTTGAAGGTAGGTATTTGTTTTAATTTTTAGGTAATTTGTGAGTGAATTCTTTGTTTGAAAACGCTTATTATATCTGTAGGTAAATGGAATACGGATTAAAAAATAATATTTGTCTTTGATAGTCGCAATTTTATTTTGATGAAGATTATAATTTAGTGTATGATATATTTATTAATGGCGAATAAAAGATTGGACTTTTAGTTAATAATTACAGCACTTAGCTTTTTTTATGTAGTACGATATTTTAGAAATAAACACGTGTTATGTTTCAAATTTAACATTTTGTAAAATTCTTAATCAAAATGTTAAGGGTAAAGGTTTTGTAAAATCATTTTTTTTCTACAATAAAATTATTTTATGGTTATTTAATATTTTATATCATACTAGCCTTCCGCCCGCGGCTTCGCCCGCGTGTACTACACGACGTTATCCCGCGGGAAGGTGATATTTTTCAGGAATAAAAAGTAGCCTATGTCCTTTCTCAGGCTCTAGACTATCTCTGTACCAAAATTCATTCAAATCGGTTCAGTAGTTTATGTGTGATTGTGTAACACACAGACAGACAGAGACGCATTTATAATATAAGTAAGGATTGGAATATGTTTCTTCTAGATGGATTAAGTGTTGTTTTTTCACTGTTCTTACAAAAAGTTGGGAAACAATAAGTGGCCAAAAGTGGGGCTAGAAATTTTAGCATTGTACCACCTTTGGCCACTTTGGCATTAGTAGAAAGTTTCCAACCTATCATAAAGTTCATTTATTTTAAAAGACTCACAACTCACTTTTGTTAGCTAACGTACTAGAAAATTAACGGATTGAGGCTAGTGTAGGCACTGGCCTACACTAGCCTCAATCCGCTAATTTTCTTTTAATCAAGTGATAAAGGTATACTTATAAAATTGTAGTAAGGAGCTAGCTGTGATTGAAATACTATTTCATGTAGTGTTTTAGTCCAGAACTCTAATAAGACATCAATTAAGCATAAACTCAACTTATAAATATAGTAATTTTATGAAAGTGGCCAAAACCAATGCAAACGGTGTATTTGGCCCCCTCCGCAGAATTAGTTCTAAATAAAAAAAACTATTGTTTTTTTTTAAATTTGTAGATTGTATCCTTAAAGGTCGATAAATTATATATAACTCTACATTATAAATTTTCTCTAAAATACTTAAGATCATTAAGCACTAAGCGGTTAAAAGTGAAAAAATCCTTAAAGTGGCAAAAACCGGTACGCCTGCCCTACTTTATAAAAAAACAGTTATGAAAAAAGGGAAGAAAGGCTGAAAATGTGCGTCCATCTCAAGAACTATCCTCGCAAGCAATTTCGCGGGTGGCCTCTAGTACACAATTAAACGCGTAATTACAAAGACCGTCGGATTAAGCAAATATGAACCTTCATTCTCCATTTTCGGCGTCTTAAGTCATTAACATAGTAGCACGAGCTCAACTAAAACAGACAAAGGGATGCGACGCCATTACACGTTTCCGTGCGAGTACAAAATGGCCGACTACTGGGAGGAACTAAGTTCCGGCACTAGCGATAATAACACTAAAAACTTCAAATACGTCCCTAAATTTTCTGATTATGGATTTAATTTGGTAAAAGTGGCGCACAATAATATTTATACACATTGAAAGTAAGTACATATTTTTTTAATTTCTCGAATTTTCGTTGACTTATTAACTTTTATCACAGATATTAAGCAGAATTAATTGAGAAAAACACCTTGAAGAATCACTACAGTGTTAATAATATTATGTTCTATGGATTTGTTGAGGGAGGGTGCTTCGCCATATATTCAGCAAAAAGGGAAGTACTTCCTCCGAGCTAGGTGTCTGTGCTCGGGGACCGCGGCCCAACTGTTAGTAGTTGGAAATTGTATTTATGCGACGCATCTGATAAACTCTGTTAGCGCGATTCATGTTTCCATACAATTCTTCAGTTCTGTCTTAACGTAGTGTGTGACGTCAGGCTTGCTCGTCGATGTTTACATCCGTACTTTTTCGCTGATCCTGCATTTCTTCAATACTCGGCGTCTTGCTTATGTTGCGATGTGAGTGCGTCGCTACAGATTCAATAGCCTCGCGACACAATCATCATTCTACGTGCCACAAGCTTTCCTGTTCCGGTGACAGCCGTGACAGAAGAGCCACTTGCAATACGAAATTAACTGTCAAAATGGACTGTCGTATGAAAATTGTTTTAGTTCTAAAGATAATCACCGGAACAGAAAAGCTTGTTCCACTATAACAGCTGTTAGCATAGGTACCTAAAGTCCGTTCGGTTAGATAGTGTCGGTACACCCATACGGCATTGTGGCTCTTGTTATAAAATGCAGATATAAAATAATAGACTCAAGTTGGGTACCAAAGTCAATTTTAATGAAAATTTGGATATTTTTATACAGGATAATTTTTTTATCAGTGCACAAATTTTTAGGATCGACTCAGAATCGATAAATGAACAACTTTCTCCTAGAAACATGGGTCGAAATACGACAAAAAATTTTGGACTTCCCATACTAATTTGATCACGTGATCAGTCCGATTTGTATGAAAGGTCAAAAAAAAATTGTCATATTTCGACCTATGTTTCTAGGAGAAAGTTATTCACTTACCGATTCTGAGTCGATCCTAAAAATTTGTGCACTGATAAAAAAATGATCCTGTATAAAAGGAAGTTAATTAAGTGATTTACAAATAATAATAATAATTGTTAATTTTTTATATGATTATTATGATTACTCATCATCACTCGAATTGTTACAAGTCACTACCTTCGTTACCACCTGTATTTATAATAAACATAGATTATTTAAGAAAATATTAATTTAATAAATGTGAATCCCAAAATCCAATTCCATTTGCGGATGTACGCCGCACGCGGCTTCTTTTGCTTATGCGGCGGCATCCTTTGAAGAGAAGCGGCACGTGCCAAGGCGGCGCGATAAAAGGGCGACACTATCTAAGCGAATGGACTTTACTGTCAAAGTGAGTTTGATTAAAAGCAAAACCGCCATCACTTAACATTATATTGCTATTGACCGCACACTATCGTTAGGTTGATCGTTCGTTATGGATAAGAGAACTACCATAATCAAAGTCAATCTATGTTCATTTGTTTTGGATACAAAATAAAAAACCTAAACATTAATGCTTGTCAACTTATCGGAATCCGGCCCTGTCAGAAAACAAATTTGTGGACCCATCCCAGAGACGAAAGGGCGCCAGTAAATTATTAAAATTCTAGATTATGCGTCGCTATGCCGCGTGTTTGCACTGGAATGCTTTGAGTTGCCAATATTGTGTTTTGACCCTGGTTGTCTGTTTACAGATTTTTAAAAGGTGCATGTCCACACAAACAATTCACACGAAATTATTTTCTTTAGCTGGGTGCTTTTTAGCTCCCGAAACAGCGCAAAGAGGGGTGTATGTTTGTAGTGCCTAAACGGATCAAGCGATTTCAATGGGGTTTTTTATTGAAAGCTTAATTAATCTAGATGGGTCTTAGCCATGTTTGATGAAAATCCATCAGGCCATTTATAGAGATGGTCAACTGCCTGCCGAAACGGTAAAAGATACAGAGGTGGTGCTTTAACTAAAATAATGTTCACCTTAGGCAAATTTAGGTGCAATTAAAAAAAAACAAAATGGCGGCAAAAAATGTTTGTTTGTTTTTTAGTAGTGTCTAAACGGATCAAGCGATTTCAATGCGTTTTTTTTAATTTTGTGTGTAATTTAAAAAGGACCAAATAAAAAGAAAATTTTAAAATTTAATATCCTCCAACGTCTCTCTCAGTCGGGGGACCGCAAAGAGAGAAGTACTAAAAGTCGTCGGACTTGGATAAGATAGTGGTAGCTAGCTAGGCGGACTTTAAACAAGCCCTACCATCAACCATAACGAATACAAATGAACCCCCCCCCCCCCCCCCCCTCACTGGGAATCGAACCCGGTCTGACTACGGTGGTGTCTACCACTAGACCACAGGAGGCGCGTTAATAAAAATTAAAGCAAACAGTCATGTCGTTTCACAGTTGAATAATAAATGCATTAGTTACCTAACCTAAAGGAACAGCTTTTACCAAAAATTAGTTTATCCCCAACGTAGCATAAAGTTATATGACTTACTGTAAAAAAGTAATGTAACGTAAATGTCAGTCATAAGTCTGCCTGAGTTATGTGAAGACATATCTTATGCAAATTACTGGAGGTAACTTCAAGATGGTACATTTTCGTAATCAAGGCCTATAGCGTTGTGGGAGTCAAATTGAAATGTGTACTTTATTTTGAGAAATAAAAAAGGTTGCTCTTTAGTTAAATCATAAAAAAATGCACGCCAATCTTTAGAAAGTAGCCCTTAGAGAAAACAGGCTTTTTCTTAAACAATTTTCCTTTAGCTAGATCGTATGAGATTGTTTGTAAGTGTGCATACTATAAAAATATGTCAATTGCGTTATTTTAAAATTTACGTGTCATTAAAATATTAAGTTCAGTTCTTTGAAATATAACAACGTAAAATTGACTTAATTGGTCAGTGTTTATTGACGTACTAAATGTGTTTTATAAACAAAAATAAATTTTACTGAGAAAGAAATTGACTTAAATAAACCTACAAGTTACTTCAACCAACACTTTTATTAGAAGTGAAACGCAATTCGGCAATGAAAATGTCAATCACAATAGAATATCTACAAACTAAAAAAATTAGAATCAAAAATATGAAAACTTTGTCAAGTGAATAAATCCTCTCAGTGGTAATACTACTGGACGGATAGAAAGATAGAAGTATTCGGACATAAATCCGAAGAAAGAAAATAAAGATCCTAATATATTTTGTTTTGAAAAATCACAAACAATAAAGGTATCTCGATGGACGGACGCACGCGAAACAAATGGGTGGGTGAACTTTTATATTTGTCATTTCGACGAAAAAAGTCTTACGATGTAGTGACCATATCATAAAGTTGAAGTAGGATATTCACACTGCTTGCTTACAAAAATATTAAATAACGGGGATAAGGCTTACCCTAACTTAACACTGAGTGAGTACACCCAGTGGGTAGTCTCCGTGACCACGGTCCCTGGCCGTGTCACTTGGTCGTTGACTTGTGTCCACCAACATGTAAGATGTTGATGTTCAACGTCCAAGTCACTTATATAAATAACCTAATTATATCATTAGAGAAATCGCAGTAAGAAACATTAGAGTTTGTTTGGCTTTACTGAGAGAATTCATCACATTTTATAAAGAAACTAGCCTTCCGCCCGCGGCTTCGCCCGCGTGTACTACACGACGTTATCCCGCGGGAACTACACGACGTTATCCCGCGGGAAGGTGATATTTTTCAGGAATAAAAAGTAGCCTATGTCCTTTCTCAGGCTCTAGACTATCTCTGTACCAAAATTCATTCAAATCGGTTCAGTAGTTTAGGTGTGATTGTGTAACACACAGACAGACAGAGACGCATTTATAATATATAAGTAAGGATAAGCAGCTCCAGCGAGAGTTGGCCATTTTTTTACAGGATGTTTTTATTGGGATAATGTTGACGATTCATAAGTACATATTATTTTTCAGTCAAGTTCACTCAAGAGTTGCAGCGGTATGTTCTCGATGGCGTGCACTTGGAGAGGCCTGTCTCGTGGACGTTGATAGGCTGATGATGATGATGATGATGATGATGATGATGATGAAACTAATGGTCCAGTTTATTTATGTAGCTCCATACCAAAAAGATACATTTCCATATTAAATGATTGATTAAAAAATAAAAGAAAACAATATGTATAAGTATAACTCACAGAAGTTGTGTATGTACAAATGAAATGTTACGTTTTGGTGCAAAACTTAATTTTGGCATGCTTTAAAATTATGTATTTACGTCGTTTTGATGAACTTATGATGTTAATTATACAGAATATTTTTTATCATGGGCAACCGATTCCCATTCACGAGTTCATTGTTCACTTAAAGAGGATATGTGACTTTTTGATGTGGAGCTCCACATTTAAAATAATAGCATGTCACAAATTACAATGATAACGTATCAAAGTCAGTCACGCCTTAAAGTCACGTATCAAAGATTTTAAGCAATATTAAAACTTTTGATTCGTCTAAGATAAATATAGAGTAAGTGTAACTTTATCTTGCCAAAACAATGGTCACCCCAGGCATCTGATTTGTCTGCCAGGAAAGGATTCGAAGATGATTTTTTTTACAAGAAAGGGTCGAATGAGGGATTTTGATTGGCCAAATCGTGTGCGGCGCGCGTTTCCTGTGTCCACATAGTTTTTTATGTCTTTACAAATAAGGAAAATATTTCAAATTAGAAAAAAAAACGGTTTCAACGGTGATATAATATACGTTTAAAACAGAATAAAAAAAACCCATGAAGATCTAGAAGGCGGAAGTACGAAAACCAACAATAAAAAAAATATGTTCCTCCACTGGGACTCGAACCCAGGACCTCTGGGTCTGACACTGGTGGTGTATACCACTAGACCACAGAGGCGGTTAAAACCAGTTTATTCGTTTCATCAACGAGTTTAAACTGCACTTTAAATAAAAAACACAATGATCATTCTGCGTTTCATGTAAAAAACAAACACTTTTGTCACTAAAAATAAACACTAAGTAGTCATTATTAAACCGACTTCATTCATTAAGTATCACCACAGAATATAGAAAGATTTTTCTAACACATTTTTTTTACTATATCCTACAATGTGAAAATTTAGATGTTTTGATGTTTGGATGTTTATTACTCAATCACGCTAAAACGGCTAAAACGATTTGGCTGAAATTTGAGACACATGTAATTTGTATCCTGGAGAGAAACATAGGCTACTTTTCATCCCGGAAAAATATCACACTCCCGCGGGATAACGTCGTGTAGTCCACGCGGGTGATGCCACGGACGGAAAGCTAGTAAATATATATATTTCAAAACGAATAAAAGAAATCCGTTTGAACAATTCACCGCAATCACATCGTACACAGACCGAAAAATAAACAAAAATAGCTTTAAAACAAGTTGCCATCAGCGAATTGAAACTGCACTTTAAATTAAAAATCACACAGTTCATTATGCGCTACGTGCATCGCTGAAAGCGTATTTTTCACGCGAAACAAACACGAAAATGAAAAACAAAAGATACACACACGACTCAAAAAGTAATTCGCATGTTTTTCCATACATTAAAAACTCCGGAGGGAGATAATCGGATGCATTCTTGCACAGCGTCACGTCGTGCAAGAATATTATTGTGGTTTGTGTGAATAAATATTCATGTTGGTTCTTTTTAATGTTGCCTGCTTTTGTTTTGTTTTAATATCTTGTGCGCTCGTGAGATATGGCTGTGATTTTAAATCATTGTTTTTATGTTTAAAGTCACAAGCTGTTTTTGTCCTGAATGTGGTCACATCTCAGCTCATCATCTTTTAATAGCTTTGTTCTTTATTGCCTATATAAAACAACAGTGTAGCACTTATTAGCTGTCATTACACCTGATGTTAAGTGATGATAAGGCTAAAGGTGAAAGCGCATTTTTCCCGGAACCCTCAATCACTGAGGAACTGGCTATTTTATCTTTAAAAGCCGGAACACAATAATGCTGAAAACACCATTGTTATGGCGTCAGACTTAGATATGGTGTACCACCTCTGCGAATCGAACCCGGGACCTCTGGGTTTGATACCGGTGGTATTAAAATCTCTTAACAGCTTCGTTTATTATTGCCTAAATATAGTTTGTGAAAAAGCAAAAGTTTCTGCTTTTATAAGGAATCTTTCTTGTAAACTTTAACAACTAAATGAATATGGTAAAATAAATTTTGAGCAAGCCAAGGCGATTCTCATAGACTACCTACCTTTAGATTCTGAACAGATAGATGCGACCACTCAAAGTGGGAGCGACACGTGGTAACGTTGGTCGCGTGAAAGATCACGCTACAAAGGCTGTCGCTTTATAAAACTAAATAGCTAAATAATAAATAAATTTCTTACATCAACCAATCATGCTTATAAGTAATTTTCATTAAGAATTTGTGTTACGGAAACTAAATAACGGATAAATCTATACTTATAATCAGCTTATAACACTTTTTGTTCGTAAATACATATTAATAAACATAGAAAACACCCAGACCAAATAGTAATAGATATTTTCATTCATGATGACTGATGAGTCGTGTCCGGGAATCGAACCCGAGACCTCTGGCGTAGACGGCAGGTATCCGTACACCTTTTCTTCCCCGGGGGAAATGCCTTCGCATACCCCCCCGCCCGGGGTGACGAGGGGGTTTTGTGGGGCTTGGACCCACTAAAACCCCCGGGGTGCTTTCTCAGTACATGGGGCGGAGATTGCGGGTCCTGTCATTGCGCCCACCCCGTGGATATGTATTCGTACCCCTGTGTCGAATAGATCGTCACACCAATCTTTATCTCATGCAACTAAATGACCACGACGCAAAAACTTCGCGTCTTCAACCGCCCGCGGCTGACACTTTCGCTTTGCAGACTTGGTCACATCTGTTTGGACAGAGCTTAAATCTTAGAAGAGTTAAAATAGGCAGTCGAAATATATTTGGCGAAATATATTTATGCTGTGTTGTCCTGTGTCGTCGATATTGTCGTACTACTATTATGAATGCAATAGATTGGCGGTGGTAGGGCCGTACCCTATATGCTTTGAAGGAGAGACATTCTACGCACAATTTCATAACAGTAGTAAACTATAATTTTGTAAAGTGCGTTTCTTTGGAAGTCAATTTAACTATTTGGCGAGTAAACTCGTAAGTGAATTTGACTTGTTTCAAGCTACGTAACTGTGATAACATGAAAAAAGTTTTGAAATTCCTTAACAACCTCTAACAAACCAAATTAAAATTTCAACCATATTCAACCTCCTCAGGGGATCTAAATATACTTTTCAGGGCTTTACTCCGAAAACACGAGGCTCATAGCTTATTCCGCAAGACAAATACCAGATGTCGAGTAAAGTCCTTGGTGTTTTTGTGGGCACTAATGCACTAAACATTTCCACGGAATTTATTTTGGCTGATGCACTTTCGGATAAAGTGGGCTATAAAATGTGATGCATCGCGGCTCTGGTTTAGCTTGAATATTGTGATTTATTTTAAGTGAAAATTTGATAATATAACATCGGTGTGTAATAGTGGTTTCTGTTAAGCATTGCTTTTGATAATCTCGAATTAAAAATAATACTTTGAAAAAAATACAATGTTGTTAAAACACTAAAATATTTCTACCATCTCTTGCTCCATAAATAAACAAAAATATCCATAAATGTCAAACAGTTATTACTTTGAATTCTCTAATTGACTTTTGCATTATTTTTATTGCACCAATTTGGCGTGACACTTAGACAAATGATCATAAAAATCAATCTAACAAGGTTCCTGCTCCAAGTTTTATGGTTATTAAGTAAATCTGGTAGTTTGGTGTCGACATTTGGAGAGCAGCAATCTGACGTCAATCTAGGTCGGAGCAAGGACGAAGGGGACAAGATAAAACGGAAGGTGAAGACTGCTACAAAGGCGAAGGCTAAGAACAAAGGCTCTAAAGCCAAAGTACCAACAGCCAACACCTCCATTGGTCTGAGTGATGCGAAAAAACGCATGCGTCCACGCGGCAGTTCGGAAGAGTACGTGCCAAGTGAGGATGATGAGGAGGAGAGGGGACTGTCACCCATTTTGTTAAATCCGGCGACAGAGACGACACCTTCTGATCTTAGCCCGGAAGAATTGGCCAAGGTGGCACAGGAGGAGATTGAAAAGATCTGGCACACGGTTGGAACCCCTAAGTCTCTAACGCAGGCGGGAAAGACTCAGGTCAAGCAGGCCGCGGAAAAATTGCAGAGTGTGGTGGTGGGTCTGGCAGGCTCGAGCCTTGCCGCCGAAGTGAAAAGACTGACTGCGGAAAATCGCAGACTAGAGAGGAAGATGGCTCTCGTGATGCGGGAAATGGAAGCCTTTAAAGGCGCCTATGGTGAAAAGAGCACGGAGGCAGCCCAGTTAAGAAGAGCCGAAGGCAAACCGCAAATTCTGGTTGTGGGCAACGAAAGGGACAATGACCTGCCTGATTTGTCTGATCCGGCGCAGTTTTTGGAGGCGGTCACAAGTTCGGTGATGAAATCGGTAGGAGTAATGTTGGAGGCAAAGTTTGAGGGCCTAGAAAGAGGGGGAAGACTCTTGCCTGCCACTAACCCCCGCCCATTGCTTGAGGCGGATAGGAGGAAAGCAGCAAAATTGGCGAACACTGCGGGACCTGAGACACAAGCGACGCTAGGTACAGAGGTGGCGGGACCATCCCGTACATCTTACGCAGAGATGGTAGCGTCCTCTGCCCCACCAACAACATCCGGGTGGCAGACCATGGGCAAAGGGAACAAACCCATCAAGGAGGGGGGACAAACTCGCGCTAAGCCCCAACCCAAGCCAACCAAGCCCAAGGTACCGAAGGCTAAAGGCCCAAAGTTGACCCCTCCCCGATCTGCAGCAGTGGTGATCACAATTTCAGCAGATGCGGCAGAAAGGGGTGTGACCTACGCAGAGACAATTGCAGCGGCTAGAAAAGCAGTTGACCTACAGCAACTGGGGATCGAACAGATTCATGTCAGGGGGACCCAAACCGGCGCTCGAAAGATCGAGATCCCCGGCTTCGAGAGCTCAAAAAAAACCGACGTCATGGCAGAAAAGCTGCGCACGGCTCTAGAAGGAATGGCGACGGTGTCCAGACCGGTAAAGTGCACAGACTTGCGCATCACCGGCCTGGATGACTCTGTCACGGAGGAGGAGATTGGTGCGGCCTTGGCCAAAAAGGGAGACTGCTCGCTGAGTGAAATAAAGGTGGGTCCAATCAGGTCCGCTCCGTGGGGTCAGAACGTCGTCCTGGTAAAGTGTCCGACGGCTGCGGCGAAAGTATTAGTGGAGGCCGGAAAAATCCTGGTGGGCTGGAGCAGCGCTCATATCAAAGCCCTTGAGGCGCTGCCGCTCCGGTGTTTTAAGTGCATGGCACCGGGGCATTTGCGGCAGATGTGTCCACAGGATAGTGTGGACCACACCAATGCGTGCTACAGGTGCGGCCAGGACGGCCACAAGGCAGCAGATTGCAAGCAGGACCCGAAATGTGCGGTGTGTCTGGCGGCGAAATTGCCAGCCGGCCATGTGATGGGTGGAAAACGCTGCCGTCCACCGCCAGTTAAGGCAAAAACACCCCCCAAAACCATGGGGAATGCTGCTGGGGCAGCCGCCATGGAGGTAATTGAACTGTCACCACCAAATGTCTAGGCAAGCCATCGAGTTTCTCCAGGCTAACATCAACCACTGTGCAGCCGCTCAAGACCTCCTGATGCAGCAAGTGGTTGAGATGAAGGTGGACTTTGTCATAGTGGCGGAGCCGTACTACGTGCCCCAGCGGAGCAACTGGTTAGAGGATGAGGACGGTTCCGTTGCACTTTTGGTTCCATTAAAGGCTGGCTACTCCCCTCCTCTCTCGTTTAGAGAGAGAGGACCGGGTTATGTAGCTGGAGTTTGGGGAGACATCGCCATCATGGGCACGTACTTCTCCCCAAACCGGCCAGTAAGTGAATTGGAAGCTTGGGTTGGCCTGGTCAGCGGCGCGGTCCGGCGTCTTGCTCCGATGCAGATTTTAGTGGCGGGAGATTTCAACGCCAAGCACTCGGCCTGGAATTCCCCCGTCACTGACAGGAAGGGAACAGTCGTCTCCGGTTGGGCAGTCTCGCAGGGCCTAGAGGTTTTGAACAGGGGCAACACTTTAACGTGCATAAGGCATAACGGGGGGTCCATCGTGGATCTCTCCTTTGCTACACCCGCCCTGGCCCAGAGGGTCGAAGGGTGGAGAGTATTGGTGGGCCCACTGACCCTGTCGGATCACCGTTACATCCGATACAGGGTCTTGCCTCGGACTGATAGACAGGCGTCGAGACCGCGCCCAGCCGGCTCGCACTTCCCCAGGTGGGCCCTCACACATTTGGACCCGGATCGGGCGGAGGAGGAGGCTATCGTTCAGGCATGGTGCAGTGAGGCACGGTCCGCCGGACGAAACGTAGAAGACAGGGCAGAGAGGATCTCTAGATCACTTGCTGCTGTCTGTGACGCAGCCATGCCCCGTGCAAATGGCCCTCCCGAGAAGACCCAGGTATACTGGTGGTCGGGGGAGATGGAGTCCCTCCGAGCCGCCAGTTTGAGGGCTAGAAGGAACCTGCAGAGGTACCGGAGGAGACGTCGTGGGAGACAGCCAGAGGAGGAGGAGAGGCTTTGGACGGCCTATCGAGAGGCTAAAGCAGCGTTCCGAATAGGGATCTACAGGGCCAAGTCCCAAGCCTGGGACGACTTTTTGTCTAGCCTGGATAGAGACCCGTGGGGACGCCCTTTCAGAATGGTAAGGAGTTAGCTTCATCATCAGGCACCTCCGATGGACTCCATGGAACCTGAGCTCCTGTCCAGGGTGGTAGCGGCACTCTTCCCCGAGTTTCCCCCCCTGACGTTCCCCTTAATTGTTCCACAAACCAACCAGGACACAGAGTCGGGCTTTACGCCCGTGACAAAAGCCGAGATGGAGGGCGTGATAGACCGCCTCCGGCACAAAAAGAAAGCGCCTGGTCCTGACGGCATCCCAGGCCGAATACTCCCCGTCGCCCTCAAACATCTGGGCGATACTCTACGGGAACTTTTTGACGATTGTCTGGAGAGGGGTGAGTTCCCTGAGCGCTGGAAGAGGGGGCGCCTGTGCCTCCTGTTGAAAGAGGGACGGCCTCTGGATTCCCCATCAGCCTATCGCCCGGTGGTGTTGCTGGATGAGGTCGCAAAGATGTTGGAAGAAATCATTGCGGACCGGATCATCCAGCACCTGGAGACGGTAGGCCCGGATCTTTCGGGCAATCAGTATGGTTTCCGACGACGGAGGTCTACGGTAGATGCCATTCTAGCGCTCAGGGAACTGACGGATAGGGTTACAGGCCGGGGGGAGTTCGTTATTGCGGTGTCCTTAGACATAAGGAATGCATTTAACGCACTCCCCTTCAGCGTGATAAAAGATGGTCTGCGCTATCATGGCCTGCCCCCGTACTTGGTGGCAATCGTTGAAAACTACCTGGCAGGTAGGAAGGTGATATATTCCTCTGGCGACGGGGAGATACTAGAGAGGGAGATGGTATGCGGTGTTCCACAGGGGTCGGTCTTGGGTCCCCTCCTGTGGAACATCGGGTATGACTGGTTGTTGCGCGGGAACCTCTTATCTAGGATGCAGGTCATCTGCTACGCAGACGACACTCTTGTCGTCGCTTGGGGAAAGACCTACGAGGAGGTTCGAAGGTTAGCAGGTGTGGGCTCCTCGCTGATCATCGAGAGGATCCGGGTATTGGGCCTAAACGTTGCCCTAGAAAAAACCGAGGCTGTTTACTTTCACGGCCCACGGCGGGGGCTTCCAGCGAGAGCAAATTTGGTAGTAGATGACGCGCGGATCCCACTGCAGCGGCATATTAAATACCTTGGGCTGGTGCTTGATGGAAGGTGGCGCTTTGAAGAACACTTCAAGCAGCTCGCCCCCAAAGTAACCAAGGCAGCAGGAGCACTGGGGCGCCTCCTACCAAATATTGGAGGCCCCAACGACAAGTGCCGCAGACTTTACGCGGGAGTGCTCAGGTCGATGGCTCTGTATGGGGCCCCAGTCTGGGCCGACAGGCTCAATGATAAGTGCCGCCGACTCCTACGGCGGCCTCAGAGAGTCATGGCTATTAGGATGGCCAGAGGCTATAGGACGATGTCCTTTGCTGCAGCCTGCGCGCTGGCAGGTACGCCCCCCTGGGAGCTAGAATCCCAGGTACTCAGGGAGGTGTACTGGGAACGCCATGCGGCACTGATCAGAGGCGAAAGACCTGCCCCCGAAGAGCTGGCGAACACTAGACGCCAGGCGGAGGAGACGCTGATGAGTAAGTGGGAAGAGAGGCTGGACCTGGATGTGGCCGGTAGGCGGACGATCGACGCAGTCCGCCCACTTCTCAGGGAATGGGTACGACGCGGGCATGGGTCGCTGACCTTCAGGCTGACGCAGGTGCTTTCCGGGCATGGATGCCTTGGTAAGTACCTGTTTCGGATAGGAAGGGAAGCGACCCCACGGTGCCATGATTGCGGCGCTGGGGAGGACAGCGCGGAACACACCTTACAGATGTGCCCTGCCTGGTCTCTGCAGCGCGGCAATCTTGAGGCCGTGATAGGACGGGATCTCTCGTTGCCAAGCGTGGTCCGGGCCATGCTTGGTGACGACAGATCCTGGGATGCGGCGGTCTCCTTTTGCGAGAGCGTCGTATCGCAAAAGGAGGCATCGGAGCGGATCCGCGAGCAGGACGCTCACCCGGATCGGCTTCGACGAAGGCGGGTGGGGCCGAGGATGCGGCGCTTTGCGCGCCTCATTCCCCCTTAGCGGGGCGGTGCGGTGCGGGCGACGGCTGTTAAGCTGTGGCCCGGACCGCACTGCCCCCTCCCACCAGCCTGGGGAGATGGTCACACTTGCTCGGCCATCACCTACCGCGTGGGGGCCTGGGAAGCTGGGCCGGCCGTCAAGTCGTAGGGGGAGCTTGCCATACCGGGCCCTCCACATTACGACTTCCACCGACGGCGGTGAGAGCAAGTAGTGAGGGGTTTAGTGGGTATTCCTCCTTTCTGACCCCCCATCGAGTCTCCGCGACTGGATGGAGGGTCAGGAAGCGGCTAGGCGAGTCCCACATAATCACCGTCCGCACACCAACGTGGACGGGGTATGCGTAAAAGCATTCCCCTCACTATAAAAAAAAAAAAAAAAAAAAAAAAAAAAAGACTGCATGGCCTGAAATGTCAATGCTTACCGAAAAATTCTCGAACAAGTCGTTTACCTGCAGCTCGTTTCTAGAATTTATCACCGAGACCAATTGAATGAGGTCAGGAAAATCTAGGAATGTTTTTTGGAAGAATGTAGATTTCTTGTATAAAATACTTAACTATCACCCTTGTGAGATCCGGTTGTTATAGATTGATTGATTCACTGTTTATTTTAGGTAGCTGTGATATGTATTTTTATACTGATATCTAGTGGTCACTCATTACCTCTCACTTGCACATGTCTTTTTCCGTTACGAACTTGCGTAAAATGTTCTGATAATGTTGGAAATTTACGTATTTATAAACGTCATCATATTTTTAACATGGCCCTTCACTTTTTGCAGTTCAATGTAAGTTTCAATATAAGTTGTATCTATATCAGATTCTAGCCAACCAAAAAAAAAATAGGGCGTTTAAAAGTGCTTAAACTTAACATCCTTAACGCGAAGAAAATTAGTTGGGTTATTCCCAAAGGTCCACAGCTCTATTGTTTTCAAAAAATGTAAGTTCATACTTTGATACTCAACGGATCCACGACATTAAAAATAAAAAAGAATTTTCTTTTCCAGCAGGTCCATGAGAATATTTGGTACAATCAACAGTAAAAGCTGGGTATAAGGATATAAATTAATATTATTTATTATGAAATAAAAGAAAGTTACTAGATCAACATAAATATAATAAAGGACGGATAAGGAGGAGGTGTGTGTCAGATAACTCTGCGCGTGACTGACGCGTTTTCGGCGCTAGTTACAGTGCATTTTTTTGTTCTAATGATATAGAAAAGATTAGTATTCGATTTTTACCGCGCGCAGACTTATCTGACGAGCACTCTAGGGGTGATTTTTGAGAGTGCACTCTCCTTTCGTCTTCACATAGACAATATAGTTAGCAAAGCCAACCGGGCTCTAGGTTTTATAATTCGCCTCTCAAAACCATTTAAAAGAAGAGTCATTAAAAAAATACTCTATGGAGCTCTTGTGCGATCAGTGCTGGAGTATTGTTCCCCCGTGTGGTCTCCTATTTATCTAGTTCACATTAACCGGGTTAAATCTGTACAGAAACGTTTTGTGCGGTTTCTCTGCAATAAATTAGGCATAAGACGTTTATTACCCGTCTATGAAGACAGATTGGAAAAATTCGCAATGAAATCTTTGCAACTTGGAAGACAAGTGATCTTTTGCGTTTACATAAAATTGCCAAAGGCTTTTTTGGTGAAGATCTTTTGAACTGCCTCAAGTTTAAAGTGAATAGTCGCTCCGCACGTAACCCACGTCTCTTTAGCATACCATCTGCAAACAATAATGTCACTCAGAATAATCCATTATATAGAATGTGTAATGCATATCACTATCTCGGCTCCGATTTTGACCTATTCCATGAAAACTATCAACAGTTTAAAAAATTTGTCTTAACCTTATAACCACTATTGCTTACTTTTATTTATTAATTAATTTTTAAATTATATAGGTATGCGTTTTTTCTGTTTTTCTTTTTGTATGACGTAATTTGTTTTTTTTTGTTAGTTTAAGATTGTTTGTTTTCTTTTTATTTAAATCTATATTAGTACTCTATAATGTTGTGCATATTTTTTTAATTTTTTAGATTTATTGGCTAGCAAAGCAAACCTATATAATAACGTTTATAATATAAAACAACAGTAAAAAAAAATAACAAACGAGTCACCAAAAAAAGTTGTTCTAGTAGTTCAACACTAGGTATAAAGTACAAGGACAATGTCGCTTTGCGAATTATCGTTTGGGTTCTAAAAGTACCAGGATAACATAGCTAAAGATGCGGGAGTAATAGAACATTGCTAAAGTTTTTTTTATATACAGTCGCAACAGTAATAGTACATTACAGCCGAGGACAGGTAAGTAAGAAATTACATTGTCGAGGATGGTTTGAAGCACGAGCCGCATTCGAGGCAAGGTAATTTGCTTACCGTACAAGGCTTGTATAGTGCTTTTCTCAAGAAATGCGAGGAAATAAAAAAACTGTTTAAGACCTGTGGTATCGCCAATGACCTTGGCCATAGAAAAGTGGCCTAATTTTTCCGGCCGTTACCCGCACCAAAACAGCTTAAACACACGTTTCGTTAAAACTATGTATTATTTTAAAACGAAAAATGCTCAGTTATAAGTTAAACAAGTTAGCAATCTTTTCCTGAAAGAAACGTGAAAATATCACTTGTAGTTAAGAAGCAGTAGCGTATTTCAAGTTGAAAACAGCTTCATTTCAATGTTTTATTTTAATAGTATCTTAAAGACTATGTTTTTTTTAAATGCTCAGATTGAAGTTTATATATCAATATTTAATATATATTAATTCTGGATTCATCAGTAGGCTAATTTATGAGTTTTAGGGCCTCAAAAATGATCGTTTCACGACTACATGCACCTTAACTAAATAATATTTACTAAAATTTGTATCACACATGTTCGTTCGGGCAACTGTTAAATGTAAATGTTATTGTTTTCCCGGGCACACTTATGTATAAATCGCCCATAATAATATTATTTTAATGATGTATCATTAAAATACGCCAACAACACAGATTCCGAAAACGTATGCGCCTTTTTTCACTTTTCCAAATCAGATCGTAGGTTTTCATATAAGTATATTTCTTTTGATTTCGCTGGCAGCAAGTTTTCTGTTATCAATTTTGCTTCTGCTCTCAAATTTGGTGGAGTAGGTACATACAATGTCTGTATAATGTTTCATTGGCAGGATTCATTTTGATAATTTATTACACAATATAAACTGTATTGATATCAAATCAACCGCTGAAAATCATTCCCGCCGTTTTTTATTTATATTGGCTTGTGAGGCCATGTGGAACGGTCATACAGCCTATTGATACTTACTACTCGAATTGAAAGATTGTAAGTTTGCTTATCGATATGTCGGTAAAACACGCATGTACGTCCTACTAGAATAATTTAAGATTTGAAATGTACCGTGTTTTATGCAAATAAATATTATTATTACTATTACTTGCTACTAAAATGCGCAACTTCAATACCCGCTTCTGGGCGGTAGATGGCGCTGTACATACTTCTCATACAAAATTACTCGTAAAGGATATTTTGTCTATTATAAATCTCATTTTGTTTTTTCGATTGATGTTCGTGCTAAGGGTACATACTTAGCGCTAGGGTACAATCATGGCCCGCTATTATGTCTCGGCTGCTTGCGCCTCTACGAGTGAGATAGAAGATGGCTTTGGTACAATACGAAGTAATATACTCTGTGCGCACCGTATTTAAAAAAAAGTTACTTAACTAAATAGGTTACTTAACTAAACTTATATAGGTAATTATTATATCATAATTAGGTTAACTTTTTTTAAATACGGTGCGCACAGAGTATATTACTTCGTATTGTACCATAAGCGCTATGTACCCTTAGCACGAACATCAATCGAAAAAACAAAATGAGATTTATCATAGACAAAATATCCTACGAGTAACTTTGTATGGGAAATATGTACAGCGCCATCTACCACCCAGAAGCGGGTATTGAAGTTGCGTATTTTAGTAGCAAGTAGTAAGTATCAATAGGCTGTATGACCGTTCCACATGGCCTCACAAACCAATATTAAAAAAACGGCGGGAATGATTTTCAGCGGTTGATTTGATATCAATACTGTTTATATTGTGTAATAAATTATCAAAATGAGTTCTGCCAATGAAACATATACAGACATCGTATGTACCTACTCCACCAAATATGAGAGCAGAAGCAAAATTAATTACAGAAAACTTAGGTACTGCCAGCAAAATCAAAAGAAAGATATATGAAAACCGACGATCTGATTTGGAAAAGTGAAAAAAAGGCGCATACTTTTTCGGAATCTGTGTTGTTGGCGTATTTTAATGATACATCATTAAAATAATATTATTATGGGCGATTTATACATAAGTGTGCCCGGGAAAACAATAACATTTACATTTAATAATTGCCCGAACATGTGGGATATAAATTTTAATAAATATTATTTAGTTAAACAGTTTTTTTTTATTTTCTCGCATTTCTTGAGAAAAGCACTATACAAGCCTTGTACGGTAAGCAAATTACCTGTCCTCGGCTGTAATGTACTATTCATAGAAAAGTATTACCTATGTAACTACACGTAGTAAAAATTTTATTTATATTGCATCCTTTTTAAATTACATATAAAATTAAAAAAACCACTAATTTCAGCCTAACAAATCGGAGCAACTTAATTTTTGGCTGCCATTTTTTTACCTTTTATTTTGTTTTTTTTTTCTACCTAAATTTGCCCTGGGTGTACATAATTTTAGTCAAAGCACCACGTCTGTATCTTTTTCTGTTTCGGCAGGCAGTTGACCATCTCCATAAATGGCCGGATGGATTTTCATCAAACGTGGCTAAGAACCATCTAGATTAATATAGCTTTCAGTTAAAAAAAACGCAATGAAATCCGTTTAGGCACTACGTATAGACGTACAGACAGACAGACAGACATAGGCCTCAGACTTATAACACCCCTCTTTGCGCTGCGTCGGGGGTTAAAATAGTAGATTGTACAACAAGTGCATAAAACGTTTCATTTTACCCGAGACGTATTATATCCACCCGAGCCGTAGGCAAGGGTGGATAGTCAAGTCGAGGGTAAAATGGGTTTTATGTACGAGTTATACACTCTGCTTTTCACTTCGAATGTGAGCAAAATAAATAGCAATATTGCAAAAAATAAAAAATAAAGACGTCGCCATATTGGCGGGAAGACATTCCTTTTCTTTTTTTTATACGTGGCCTTGGCAGCACAGTGACTTTAGCATAGATCGTAGTCCATAATGCTCTTGAAATACTTATTTCTTAGAAAACTCATAAATTTTGCCTAGTTTTATTAATGTAGTAATTTAACATGGATTATGTACAAAATTGAAGAAACAGAATGAAATCACAAGTTAATTGCGTGTGTGACTGTTTACCTGACGACCTTTGTCTTAGAGTCTGAGACTTTAGACGAAGATTTTACTTTATGCACTAGAGCATAAAAAGCGATTTTATGCAGCCTATACCCAACATAAACACGAACTTTACGAGCATGAGAAGTGAAAAGGGAATTTACAAACACTTAGAGTTAAACCTCGACGAATAGAATTAGCACATTTGCATGTCTTGAGTGTTTCCACTATCTGTATTATCATTGTAGTGGCCGCGGCCATTTCGGAATAGCTTGTGTGCAAGCTATGCTAATTCTGACAACGAGAAATGCCGTTTCCCGTTCCGATTCTACATGTTCCTTGATTTACGTGCCACATAAAGTTTCGTTTATTATACGATGACGTTTATTACGAGAGAAGATATGAGACCGGTTTCATAAAGAAAAGTTATGGAAAAGGAAATGATTGGTGGTCTGTATTGTTTTGGGATATTGCTATGTCGGTTTAGCTGTGTTATTGATCTGTTTGATGTTCTGGTTTTATGGGTTGTAGGTTATTTTGTCAATAAAGCTGATTTGATGCTTTTATTTATTCAACGTTATGTGATACAGATGCTTCAATTTTTGTATCTTGCTAACTGATTTTTTTTATCTTTGAACATAAATTTTATTAGGTTTTAAGAAATGTAAAATAACTAAATAAAATAAAAAATAATTAATATAGGAAAGAACAAACAAGTTTCAAAACTAGATTAGACCAACCCAAATTCTGAGCTCATTTTAAACAGCGCATGAGGTTTAGCAAAACTCATAACTTTCCTTGATTTTAGTCATAAACCCTCTTATTCCAAAACGTGGACTAAAACTAGTCCAAACTGGTACTAAACCAGTGCTGTCACTTTTATTTTCCAAATTAAAGACAAAATTATTACAAGTTTTAAACTAGGTATAAGTTTCGTCGGAATCGCTATCGGCTTTATTTAATTTTTGACAGGTAGATGTGAAAACAATTCAAAACTTGGTAAAAATCCCGTTTTTCGTAATATTTACAGTGTTAACCTGTACGATCGGATTAGGAACACAGACGTCCTAAACATTATATCGACATATTACTCGGATTAGGTACACACGTGTGCCTCAGCCAACCACTCGAAAAATGACGTTACAATGTAATTAATAAAGTTTAAATTTCGATTTCCGCCACCACAAGTTCGAGACTGACGGGTGTCAAGTTGTTGATGCAACTTGACACATCTCATGACAACTCCGAGCGTACAGGTTGACCATGAAAGTTTTAAAAGTTATTTAATTAATTATTGTTAATTATGTACCTGTTATTGACACATGTTTAAACGGGCCAAACATAAAAATCTGTGACATTTTTTGTACCCCTTTCAAATAGCAAATATATGTTCAGATTTATGAGTTAGTGTCCTAATGTAAGACTGTTCTTAGTTTAACATAATATTTGACTTGAACTTGATATTCTGACGTCAAAATATTACATCCAATCATTGCCAGTACTCACGTCACTCAGAATCTCGATGATTTCCATCTTTTTAAACGTTTTCCTCATTTCAGGTGCCACCGCCCGTCAAGCCTCACGTCATGAATGGTGAGTTACAACGCGCCAACTCAATCACATTTATGAAATCACAAGCCGATGACATGCACCTTTTGATTTCATTTCGCGTTCGTGGATGGTAACAAAATTTATTTTCATTTAATGTCAGAACGAAATAACGTACATATTGTTCACATCGAATTCTTTATTGACCTAAACTAACCATCCTCCTCTGTGGTCTAGTGATAAATACCCTGTATCAGGTACGGGTGGTATTTATCACTTGACTACAGATACCGTACTCTGAGACGCAAATCCGAAAATTTGGCTAGCCCCGCCCTTTTCACTCGATTCTGTCATGACTGGAGTGTGAGAGGGACGGGTATCACTAAGTTTCGGGTTTTGCGTTTCAGAGTAGGCCCTCAGATTCAGAGGTGCCGGTTTCGATTCCCAGAGAAGGTACATATTGTATTCGGTTTAGCTAACTATCACCATCTTATCTAAGTCTGACGCCACAGCATTGTTGTGTTCCAGCAGTTAGATATAAGATAATCGGTTCCTCAGTCATTGAGGCTTCCGGGAGTAGTGCGCTTCCACCATCAGCCTTATTACCACTTACTCTATACTCGTAATATGAAAAACTATCGTTATGGTTATCGAATAGTAATACCATCTTTCAAAAGCTGTCAAAGTGCTGCTGTTAAAATATGTATTGAATTTCACTTTCGAATACAACCGAAAATAAGCGAAGTAAATAATAAATAAATAAATAACGTTACCATAATGACAGTTTTCCGTGCTAGAGCTATGGGTGTGATGAAGTCTAAGTGCTACCCCATAAGAGATAAAGCAAAACTGTCTTATAGCTATTTAAAGGTCATCATATTAGTAATATTATAAAGAGGTAAAGGACATGAAGAAAAAGGTTTACGACACCCTGTTGCCAAACTCAAATGTGAAAGTGAAATTTTATTTTCTTTGCACCAAAATAAAAAAAAACTTAATTTCGGTTCTTACGCCCTAAAGTAGCGTATTATTTCAGAGACAAACTGCTATACCAATGTAATTTAGTAGTTTATTTTTTGTGGAAATATTGAGGCGACTCTTAAATTTATTTTAATGCAAAAAGTCTTCTGGTTGGCATGTGAAAAAAAAACATGAAGTTATGAACTCTAACCTAATAAAAATAATCTTTAAAAATATTATATCGCCATGTGGTGACGGCTTCAGAATTAAGGTGTCACCACTCCTTGACATGCCCAGGAGGTCGTAATAGCCGACTAAGTGGCACAAGGCACAAAACACCAGTGCGAAGAAGGAAAACTCGAAACACACCCTCTGCCAACCTGTCTGGCCAGCGTGGTAGGAGTAGGCTATGATCCTCCAATGAACGGCACAGCGAAAAATTATACTAAAACTAGCTGCACAACCCCGGCTTCGCACGCGTCATCTATAAATTTTCATGGTTGAAAAATGGAAAATGAAGTATTTAGAAAAAATCGACCCGTCTCACAACCAGCTCCGATGGGACTCGAACCCACGACCTTTCGCTTTCCGGGCGACTGCTCTAACCACTGAGCTACGGAGTCGTTACGAGAAGCGTCGAATTTATCAAATACTTCTTACACGCTGTATAGCTAGCGTTAATTTCATCAATGTGAAGATATTACTACCCCCACACGCGAAAGCAGTCGCCCGGAAAGCGACAGGAAAGCGAGCGGAAGGGTTCGAGTCCCATCGGAGCTGGTTGTGAGACGGGTCGATTTTTTCTAAATACTTCATTTTCCATTTTTCAACCATAAAAATTGCATTGTGAATGCAAAAAAGTAAAAATTTAAATAAATATAAATTTTCTTTTATACTAACCTTGTCCTGATAATACCAAACACAAAAAAGAATTATCTAATTTGGTGCAGTCGTTCTAGAGTTATGCGCTTACATACACTTCGGTCATTCATTTTTATTTATATGGATAAAATTTCATCATAATTACTGCAAAATGAATACAAAAGCGTGGATTATCCAAAGCAGTTCCTCACATGTGCTGTGCTCTTACTATCAGCATAACCGTCTACATTCACGAAAAATATAACATTATTTCAGTGCTTTACTTAAAACGCGGCAAAATTTTCACCTCACACAATTTTGAACCATAAGACTAAAGCTGGAAAGTCGTATTTTGTTTGAAGGTAAAGCTTAATATTATAATCTTGAATGTTTTTATAGCGCAGTAAGATTAAATGGGAGGCTCTTGTGTATGATGGCAAACATTTCATAAGATTTGTTGGTGTATGGAGGGAGTAGACGTGGCTAGCGGGTTTGGTGGTCGGTGAAGTTAAGCGAGTTTGACAATGGCTTAATAGCAGGTGGGTGACCAAAGCTTTTTAGCAAATTAAAAGATAAAAACTTTTTATAAGAACGCTTGTTCAAGGTCGAGTGGCAAAATACATGCAGAAGTTTTTTTTTATTACTCTCAAAAGGTGTTTGAAAAAAATTGGCCAAGTGCGAGTCGGACTCGCTCATGAAGGGTTCCGTACCCACTTAACGTACCGATTACGTACACCAAAAGCAAAAGTAGTTGTAGCAAAAATACCACTGTAATTTTTTGCTAGAAAAAAATAACTTTGTTTTTCATAGTATTCGTATGAATGACAAAGTTATATTTGCGGTTTTTGAAAATAATGTGTTATATCTCAAAAACTTGTAAAGCCTACTTGGCTGTGATAGTTTTCCTTTTAACTTCGTCATATGTACTACTATACATCCCACACTATGGGGTAGACAAGAAAAAATAATTACATACCCACTTCACGTGTAGGGGAGGAAACCTAAAAAAAAATATTTTTCAAAATTTTACTTTACCACTTTGTTGGCGTGGTAAATATGTATATTCATGCCAAATAACAGCTTTCTAGTACTAAGAGTCTATGAGCTAGACTGGGGTCAGACGGACGGACGGACAGACGGACATGGCGAAACTATAAGGGTTCCTTGTTGACTACGGAACCCTAAAAAAGAACCAAAATAGAATAGAGAGAACGTCAGGAAGATGATAAAAAAATCTAAGTGTTTGTAGACTTGTATTATGTACTTTGATGTTTTTCATATATTTTACACTAGCTGACCCAGCGCGACTTCGTTCCCGTGGCCCTACCCCCTACCAGGGGGGTGTCACTCCGCAGTTTAGGTACGTACGGCCGGCGCGCCTGCCGGGCAGGCGTATGGCAGAAGGATGCCGCTCGGCTCGTACGCTCCACGTTCGCGCGTAAAACAATCGATCATTTCTGTGATTTTTGTGCACCGAACAATGACCACTAAACGTTCTTATAATGTGTATATAAGATACTGTTGTGTTTACGGGTGTATAAATAAAAGAAAGAACAAAATAAACAACAAAACTGAACTCGGAAGTCGCTCACAACCCTAACCAGCGAGCGAGCTGTTTGAGACATTCATAGAAATAGAAACGCTCGCGCGTAGCTATTGGGTACAGTTTTGCTTGCATGCGCGAACTCTAGGTTATTATACAGTAGGCAAGCGATGACAAAGCAACCGGAATTGGACTTTATTTCCACGCAGAACGATTTATTTTTATTTGAATGAGCTTGCAAAGTGAGTCTTCTGTGCCTTAGCACTATTATTTATTCTGTGCCCCTACTCCACCCTACCCTACCCCTACCCTGCCCCACCCCTACCCTAGCCCTACCTTACCCTACTCCTACTCTACTCCTACCCTACCCCTACCCAACCCCTACCCTGTGTAAATAATGTATGTTGTAAATACATACTTAATATACATAGTAAACACCCAGACCAAGACAAATAGACATGTTCATGCACACAAATATTTGTCTTGTTCGGCAATCGAACCCGAGACCACTGGCGCAGAAAGTGGGTAGCCTACCCCTTCGCCAAATCGGTCGTCGTAGAAGGAAATATAATAACTATTCAGTATAATTTTTTCATCAGTGTACTAATTTTTATGATCGACTCAGAATCGGTAAGTGAACAACTTTCTCCTAGAAACATGGGTCGAAATACGACAAAATTTTTTTTGACTTCCCATACTAAATCGATCTCTTGATCAGTCCTATTTGTATGAAAAGTCAAACGTTTTTCACTTACTGATTCTGAGTCGATCCTAAAAATGTATGCACTGATATACAAATTATCCTGCATTTCCTTCTCTACAAGTAGCCGGACAAAGTGGCTTTAGCAATAGTTATTTAGCCTACTAATATTATAAATGTGAAAATTTTGATGTTTGGATGTTTCTATGATTGTTACTCAATCACGCCAAAACGGCTAAACATATTTGGCTGAAATTTGAGACACAGATACTTTGTAGCCTGGAGCGGAACTTAGGCTACTTTTTATTCCGGAAAAACATCATGTTCCCGTGGGATAACGTCATGTAGTCCACGCGGGCGAAGCCGCGTGCAGAAAGCTAGTATTCATTTTACATTTTTTTTTTACTAGATTCATATTTCCTTTATTACATCTTAAATACATACAAAATTTTAAATTAATACTACTAATATTAAAACATTACATTAAAAACTTAACCAAGAGGCCGCCCCGAGCGGTCCCTGGCCCAAAAGTGCCCATAATACTGGCAGCGTTACCGCGTTGGATGGCGCGATTTTCAAGTTGAATTTCAATACTTCCAACTCCTCCAAATCCATTCAAAAGGAAACGGCAAACTAATTTGTCAATGTTATCCAAACTCGCGAAGTTCCGTAGCATTTGGTGCTCTAACAACTCGTAGCCGTTCTCGTAACGTGTCGTAGCAGACGAAACTACGCCGTAGCTAGTGCACTTCGTTATTCTTTGCAAATAAACTTTATTGACTTTGGCTTGTAGTTTTGACATCTTACTAACGCAACGGTTGGAATAATATTCAATCCACACATAGGGATAAGCATGATCTGGGTGCCTACCATCAACTTTAAGACAGCGATTCAAAAATAGCGCGATGCAGAATAGGTTCCTAAAATGAATTGCTTTCTTTCGTACTATGACCTTCTAAAAAGTGGATCGCAAATGAATTGCTAAATGTGAATGACCGAACGTTTTGTGTCCTTATTTCTTCTACCCGTCTCTTTCACTCGATTCTGTCATGCCCAGAGAGTGAGAGGGACGGGTATAACCTGCAGGTGTCATGTTAGCTTGGCCAAATAAGAGTTGATGACAGCTTAGCGGCTGTGAAATGTCATTGAATGATCACTGAATCGCTGTCATTGATATTAAACTGTCGTGGTACGAATAAGCGAATCAGATCAGTTAAGGTCCTAAAAAAAACCGCAATAAGAGTTGATGGTAGGCACCCTGTATTAGTTGCAATGCAACGTTTGTTAATAATATAGAATTAACGAATGCTAGGTGTTGCCTAGCAACTAACCTGGATTATGCCTATCCCTATCTGGGGATAGATTATTAATTCTGGCCCTAAGCTCTAAGTGATGTGATGAAGGAAATTGGTCTGTATTACGTTTAGGAAGTAGTCAATTGACTTGGGTTTTGCGTTTATAGAAAGAGAAAAATTCAACTTTCGATCTTGTAAACGATCCTATCCGATAAAATTCTAATAAAGTTGTTAAAGTGCGGCTCGTTAAGTTTTTCTTAAGTACCTAAATAACCGTAAGTGGCGTTGCTCTCATACAAAACATATGATCGCTCTTAGCATATAGTTAAACAAGTACAAAATTTTCTCCTTGTACAAAATTTTCTACATAATAAAATTAAGCTGTCTGGCCCAGCTATATAAAGCTCCATAATAATAAGCGCCCAATGTACATGTTTTTGTACATATAATATATATTATTTTAATGGTTTTTGTACAATTTTCCTTTGTTTATGAATAGATTACCGAGTTTTAACAAATTCATTATGCAATTTTATTGACAAAAGATAGAATTGTATAATTCATACCACTATATACTTACATAAAATACATTTGTAAGCTACTCATGCAAAAATAGTATCACTATAGAATTAAGTTAATGGGTAAACACCTCTGGGCCTGACAGCATAAAATATTTTATGTTCATAAAATTTTATAATAGGCCTAAGACATAGTAGGATATAAAAAAGCTGGGCCTTAAGAGATTGGGTAAGCTACACGAATACAAAACGCACATTTTGTAGGTTTGAGTCGGTAAAAGCACTATAGAAATATGGCTTTCGTGATGCAACTGCCAATCTTGATGCCCTGTCGATTGTACAATAATTATATAAAGTCACTAAATAAAATTATCATCATCTTATTTCTCAATTCTTATAAAACAGCCTTTTAATACTTTTCAGTACAAAGAAAAACAAATCTAATACTTTCCTTAGCACAGGGTGGAAACATAATTTCATATTTTCGACACAGAAATTACATTCCCGCATTATTAGAATGAAATTGAAATTTACTGGACAAGTTTGAAAGTGGGCTGTATTGTTCTTTAGCGCGGGGACTGCTTACAATAATATATACTAATAAAAGTAAGGACCCAGAGGCGCAGTAGTTAGCGCGCCTTTTTCACACGACTGCGAGGAGTGTTATGTGTTTAGGGTTAATATATTATGTATGTATGTATGTATGTGTGTAGGTATGTGAGTTTCTTTATTCCACCATGACTTTTGAATGCCCTGACGGATTTTAATGTATGAGGTATCATTTATTTTATTTTTTAAGTTTTAAACGCATTCCCCGCCCGTATAGGTTACGGACTACGGACGGTGGTTATGTGGGACTCGCCCAGCCGTTTCCTGACCCCTCATCCAGTCGCAAGGAGTTAGGAGGGGGAATACCCACTAATCCCCTCACTACTTGTTTGCTGCTGCTGTTTTTTCTTTTCATTTTTTTTTGTACATATTACCGTTTTAGAATGTGTTTGTGTTGTCAATAAAATGTTTTTCTTTCTTTCTTTCTTTTCTTTACTTGCTCTCACCGCCGTCTGTAGTCCCGATGTGGAATGCCCAGTGATCGTTAGGATTAAGCAACTAATGGTTGCTCACGAGATGGGTGACCAATAATTGAGTATCTCGACTGGACTTCCTCCGTGTTCCCAAAGGCACGTTAACCCGTTGATCCCGGTTGTCTTTGCTGTTCTTAGTACCCACCAATTAGCATTAAACCCGCGTGGTGGTTCATGGCCCATTGAAATTCACCAAACATAAGGAAGGCTGGATGCGGGCAGCGTAGGACCGATCATAAACCATTCTAGAAACTCTTCCACATAGGCGCGTTATAATCGGGCGATAATACCGGATGCGTTATTGCGATAATGCGGCTTATTCCTTGCACACAACTAACTGCGTTTATATTGTCCGATAATTCCTATCCTGGCCCCCTGTCGTGCGTAACTACTACTACGCTAGCTACTGTTAGTGATAAAAACTCTTTGTCTGCTGATAAATCAATATCCATATTAAAGATTTTTAGAACACTCCTAACCGTCAATAAAACCAAATTTCGTCCTACACGTAAGTACTAACGATATCGCAGCTGTGTGTGGGATCGTGTGCGTCTCAATGCAGCAGTGTATAAATTCGTAGCCGTCCTAATACATAATGTACTAAAACAGGTATCGCAATAACGCATACGGTATTATCGCCCGATAATAATGTGCCTATGTGGGAGAGCCTTTAACCTAGTCGCTACAGCGCCATCTGTTGATCTTTCCCCGGCAACTCAAAGCAATATAACCTCAAAATCTCAACGTTAACCGCAAACGTTACGTCATCATAATGTAAACAGCCATTGAGACGTTAACTTAATAACGCCGTTACAGCCCAAAGGCGACTTTAATTAAGTTGCCAGGCGAGTGAGATATTAAAATTCCGAATCGTATTAGGGAGGCTCAAGACTAATGGACGAAAGAGGAAAAACAAAAGAGCCAGTGATTTCCGAAGCAATTTTGTGCTTGATTAAAATTTATTGTTCTCTCACTATATCTGGCTGATTTGATTTCGTTAGGCTACCCTGGGGCGTGATTTGTAAACAAATCAATTGTTAATTAACCGTTAAAACGAATATGGGACCCGTAAACAACGTAATTAGAATGATTGTGATATTGTCTGACTGCAGTAATTTTTCTAATGTAGAAATGCAATGAAATGATCTTAGCAAAAATAATAATTTTCGAATCTCGCTATGACACTTGATATAACTATTATTAATTTGTACGACAACCTGAATGATGAAGTGCTTTGTGTTTTGTGTTATATGGAATCGCCGATTCGATACAAGACAATTTTTGTGTGTTTAATTAAACATTGTATGTTCGTCTTTGCGCTTGTTTGTAATTTATTGTTCTCCAATTATCTGACTGTTTTGGTTACGTTGCGCACTCCTAGGAAGTGATTTGTAAACAAATCAATTGTTAATTAAGCGTCAAAACGAATATGGGATTTGTAAACAACGTAAAGTGTGTGATTGTGATATAAAGCAATAATTTTTTACACGTCTAAAATTTAAAAACAAAAATATTTTTTTTCCTATTCGGTAGAAGATTAGGTATAAGAACCACTTCTTGTTCACGGTTAAAAAATCATCTGTTAAGTAATTGACGATTTAATTCAATCACAAAACATTTTTTGTGTGTATGCACTGATTACCAATAGTAATAATGTGCTTGATTTGCGATTTTGTGCTTGATTTAAAGTTATTGTTCATCTATTTTATCTGACGAACGGTTTTGATTCCGTTCGCAACTCAGGGGAGTAAATCGAAAGCAAAAATCAATTGTGAATGAAATGTGAAAACGAGAATGTAGGATATGACGTGAACAATGTAATCGAAATCGGATTCGAATTGTGTGTTTTGTCTTCGTCTACTCTATAGTGAGCGACAGAGACATGGAGAGGAGAGGCATGGTTCGTGAACCAAGGGGCTGATCAGAGGTCACGGGTGCGATTCCCGCATAGACTTACATTTGTACAGGTACTTAACTGAACAATATGCTGATAGATAACAGAATAATTATTTTTTGACATTAAACATAACAAATACGTCAACATTTTCCTACCGCCCATTCAAGACTTTTTAACTGACAAGAATAACAGGCGCAATAAACTTGCCAGCGTTCTTTAGGTATATGAAGTTTGATCTGTGTTTAATTTAAATGAACATTTCATGACGGAACATAATTTTGAGTTCGCTTAAAATTTATTATGCTCTGTTTTGATTCCGTCGCAGCTTTAGGGAGTGATTCATAAACGAATCGATTGTAATTAAGAAACTGAATTGACCGCAAAAACGAATACCTATGGGATATGTTAACAAAGCAATTAAAGTGATTGGGTATGTATGATTTATTAGGTTTCCGGGTGTCGATTGTTGCAGGATTGTGAAATTTTAATGTAGTAATGTATTCTTTGAAGATAGAATTATAGTAGTTACGTTTATTCGTTATCTAATTTCCATAACACAATATAAATAAATAAATAAATCGTAATAAAATTGATATTCTTCGCAAAGTAAGACTTATCATTATCGGACATTATAGGTCGCCACTGCGTGGGCACCAACTTTCCTTATGAATGGATAAGGAGAATGTGCCATGACCCACCACTCGTACTATGCTGCAGATTTTGAAATTGTTGACAATTCTTAGTTCCCTATTATATTCATTATTTTATGTGCAAAAGTAACTATGTCAGCTACGCTTTCACGTCTAAACTACTAACCGATTTTGATGAAATTTGGTACAGAAATAAAGTTGGCCTTGGGAAAGGACATAGGCTTATTTTCACTTGGAAAAACATAATATTTCCTCGGAATAACGACGTGTAGCCTACTCAGATGAGGCCGCGAGCAGAAGGCTAGTATTTATATTAAGGTTCATATCACAAGTTTTTAATAAAATAACTTTGTGTGATTGTAAGAAAGGTATTTCTTAACTTATTAGTTTTAGGGCAGACCTAAATATATTAATTACCATCAGAAGTAAATGAAACAGGTAATAAGAACCACAGAGTAGAGAGTAGTATAAATTGGCGGGAATACAGTGTTGCAAATACAAAAAATAAAAAATAATCTTTAAAAACCGTGCAAGGCTTATGCTATTACTACTTTAATTAAGTTAACAAGAAATCGCGTCGAATGAAGCTGTAAAACATAATATTAAATCAACATTGAGTTTCTTTAAGCTAGTCAAAACATAGCCCGGAAAATATCACTCGAGGCGGGTACTATAATAATTTGCAATATCTCATACATACGGGCTGAGTCTTATAAAAAAATACAAAGCACATTCGTCTATCAGATGCCCCGGAAAGTAAACGTCTTTGTTTGAATTTATTATACTTACGGCATTTTCTTTGGATATTATTCTTTCGAGACTCGGCTTATAATTAGATTGAAGATAAGATTTCTGTAAACAAAGGCGTATTACCTACAGATTCGTGGGGAGAAAAGTAATATTGTTTTTTATTTATTGTAAACAAAGTATACCTATTCGCTGAAATATGATACAATTTGACGGATTTGTTGTGTAAGTTACTTAAAATGATTGTATCATCACAATCCACCATAAGCTGTTAAGATCTCATTTATGGTTACCTACATGAGCCATATAAGTATAGAATAGGTTAATTAAGAAAGGGAACATGTCACCTCTTTTCTCATTTAACAACATTTATGAATTTCGATTCTCTATGGCAAGACAGACATAAAAGGCAAGAAACGAAATACGTAAGTACAATAGTAAGTATAGGGCACCAAATTCTTACATGACGTTAGGAAAAGGAACATTCACAAATTTTTAAAAATTTATTTGTTTTGTCTCCTGATAAATTTGTGAGCCATGATATGTTCTCCTTCTTAATTAACCGATACTTATATATGGAAAATGAGTCACGTGAGCTCAATGTTGATCGGTGGGTGGGTATTAACGACTTCAAATGTAACCTGGACCAACTCTTTATGCCTTCCGAAGTACGGAGGAGTTCGACAACTCATGGTATGTGCAGGCGATAAACATACATCATCATCATCATGTCAGCCGAACGACGCCTACTGCTGGGCATAAGCCTCCCCCAAGGATCTCTACAACGATCGGTCCTGCGCTGCCCGCATCCAGCGGCAGCTAACAAACATACATACTATGACCGAAAATACGCAACCACATTCGGTGTGATTACGCCGGCACTACTATTTGAACATTGATTTTTTATTGACTACTACCTGTAGATAACGCATTTCATACAAAACAGCGCTCTAAAACTGTCACCTTATTGACTTTTAGATTTGTATGTAGCTCTATATTTTTGCCATGTCAAAAGCTTGATATTCAGTACGGAAAAAGACTGCTTTAAAAGCCTTTTGCCGGCCCATTTTTCAAGCTTCAATGCAGTATCTACAGGTATTAGTAAATCAAAGTACCTATTTGCATAATGGCGGAAATACACGGTTCACTTTTGCCTTTCAATTTGGATGAAGCAACCAAATTGAACAATGTAAACGTAAAAGTGAATTATTCAATGTCAATGTGCGCCAGTATTTCTGCGCCTTTTAACTAAAGTGAATCAATTTGGTTGAACCGTGTAGTATTAGAATTACGGCCGAAATTAGGTACGTTGCGTTACTGCAAACATCCTCGTGACGTTTCGCTCGCGTATTTTTGCATAGAGTATTTTAACACGTAAAGTGAACAGCGAACAGTGAAAGTGTAACACTGTGTAATGTGTCACTATTTTGCAGCAAAGTTAAGCTAAATATTTTGTTTTTTTACACATAAAATACTATAAGGATTTTGGCCAGATTACGCCCGGTTCCATGAAATAAACACTGTTCCACTGAACTCCATAAATGTTGGTTTGTTTCAATTAATCTTTTGTAAACCATTTGAGTCCTAACTAATGCCAAATCAAGCCAACTAGATTAATATTAACTCGAGTGCTAAGTTAATATTAATTTCGCTACAGCCATCCACAAGCCATTTCGACGCGTGATGTATGCAAATTCATGAGTTCAGCATGCAAATGAACAATTATTGACAATACTGCTTAGAGCATCTATGGCGGTGCAAATGTCACGTTAATGAAAATTAATTCGTGTTTAACTGTTCATATGACAGTGTTACAGGATTCTGTGCCGTCAAGTATCAAGTATATTCTCGTAATCGTCTCATTTATTATTACACTAGCTAATAACACTAATTACCTAAAAGCCACTAGGCTTCCAGCAATTTAACTCGCGTGGTACCCGTTCCCGTGGGAATATCGGGACGAAATATAAGTAATGTCACTAAGGAATAATGTAGCTTTCTAATAGTGCAAGAATCGGTCCAGTACTTTTTGAGTTTATATATTCCAAGAAAACAAACAAAACATCGAACATTTTATATCGTGCCCCGCATGCCCTGAAACCTGCACGCGGGAGAATTTAATGCGTGCCACGGATAGTGCAATAAACGTGGCCAAATTCGAGGACGCAACAATATAGTTAGTGTTTGCCATCGAAACGCTAAGAAGAAGATCAAATCTTTTCTCTTTATAATATTATTACTAGCTTCCCGCGCGCGGTTTCACCCGCGTTCACTATTCCGTGCCCAGCTGTGGGATAAATAGTAGCCTATTGCCCGAATACTCGTACACTACTTATCTTTGGGAGCGTCTCAGACATCATGGCATCTCTTTCATACGTTTGACATTTTAAGTGACAGGGTGATATTTGAGACGCTCCCAAAGATAAGTAGCGTACGATGATTCGGGCATGCGTCTCTCAGGGACAACGAAGCATTATAAAGGTCACAGCACATACATCAACTCGGAAAGGGATCGTAAACGTATCAACTCGAGCGGTTCAGTATTCTTTGTATGAAACCCCCTACTGCAAAGCACACTCATCGGAATCGTAACGTAATCGCCTCGCCTCGGGACCAACCGCTTTGCGGGTCGCTCAACTTGCTATCCCCGCGCTTACCGCTAGGCGTCCACGCGCTCACGTCTCTCCGTACCCGAGCTTACCGCTCTACGCACAGTGGTCTGAAAATGAAAATGAACATAATTTTTTTTTTATTAATGTTTTTTTCTAATTTTTGTCTTTTTTTTCATGTTTTTGACATTTTTTTTTTGTTTAAGTACTTATTATTTTTTTCTCTCATTCTTTTTTTATATGGTACCACTGTGCGGCGAGCCGTAAGCGCGGCGTCGCCTAGCCGTAGCCGAGCCGACGTACCGACGCTGATCCGGTTTGGTTACGTGCTTGCGTTAGGTTGACGCCTGGTTGACGGCGAGGCGACGGCAAAACGGTGTCGATCCCTTTCCGAGTTGATGTAATGTGCTGTGTCCTTAATGGTGAAAGATTTTTTTCAAATCGGTTCAGTAGTTCCGAATATCCCCTTACAACCTCACAAACTCACAAACTTTACCTCCTTAAAATATTCGTATAGACTAGTGGCTCCCCACAGTTTTACGCGCGTGGTACCTGTTCCCGAAGGAATATCGGAATTGAATCCTACTAATATTATGAATGTGAATGTTTAGACGTTTGGATGTTTGCATGTTTTTAGCTCAATCACGCCAAAATGGCTGAATGGATTATGCTGAAACATGGGACTTAGATACTTTTTATTCCGGAAAAATATCACATTCCCGCGGGATAACGTCATGTAGTCAACGCGGGTAAAGCTGCTTGCGGAAAGCTAGTATAGCCTACGTCACTCAGAAAGAATTTAGCTTTCCAATGTTTGATTACAAACAATATAAACAACTCAGCATACGCCCTAACGACTCCTTTTTTTTTGTTTATAGTGAGGGTAAATTAATACAGTCTTTTCGTATATCGCTGACGGCATGTTGGACTCAGTGAGACAAGGTCTGTCTCTCGCCGCACCCAGCCCTCCCGCCAAGCCTAATAGGTTTCGCGTCAGGGCTGGACTGTTCTAACCCCTGCCCCGCCCCCTGACGACCACGAAAGCTCGACAGGAGGCGGGGCAGGAGGACTTCTTAGCTCAGTGGTTCGACTTCCGATGGAGCTACTTGAGAGATGGATTGATTTATTCTTATATTTAATTTTCAATATTATTATGAAATAATTAAATTATTTAAAAGGGCCAGTGGATATTTCCACTCCTTTATTGCAGAACAAAGCCTTAACAAGCATACAATATTATGCCTCTCATTAATTCTCCCTTTTAATAAGAAGGAAGGTAACGCGACAAACGGTGCAAAATCGCTGAGAGAATCAAAGCCTCAAAGGCAGAACAGGAACGTAATTATAAGGGCCTTTGTTAATTGTTTTCCACTTAAAGGTAAGTATACAATAGAGCATGTGCACGTAAAATTTTTGAAGTGAAAACTTCTTTAGAGGCGTTGAGCACTTTTTGTGATGGGTAAAAAATGTTAAACTCTCGCCAGGATCACATAACCGTCAGATCGAAAATTTGTAAGACGGACACGTGACCTGATCGAAAAACTGTTACAATGTAATTAGAATACGAAGGCAAACGCCACCGTTTTCAAAATTGTGATAGCTCAAGTTAGAAAACGGGCGGCATTGAAGTCAGAAGACCTCGGTTTAAATCTAGTCCGTATTTATTCTTTCTTTGTCTAATTCTTTCTTTTTTGTGAAAAGTCTAGGGAGTCACTTCTGACGGCACTCCCGGAGTGCAACCCGTTGTTTTTCTTTTGTGAACTCGACGGTGCAGTGGTTGTCCTTGTTTATTAGACTGGGGTCGCGGGTTCGATCTTTGACCTGGTGGCAATATTGATTTGTTCTCAGTCCGTAAGTTTTTATGTTTTTAACTACAAACCTACTTACTCGTAATATCTCTGACGGTTTTTATGTTATTTTAGACACAAGATCATAATAAACTACTGGACCGTTTTTCAAAATTATTTCACTATTAGAAGGCTACATTCTTCTTGAGTAACATAGGCTATATTTGATCCCGATATTCCCACGGGAACGGATACCACGCAAGTGAAGCCGCGGAGAGCCACTAGCCTAGTATAAGTTTTACTAAACTTACCAAAACACGCGATGCCAGTCATCGATGCTTACTCTTTATTGATCAGTACGAACATATAATTTGATTTATTTATATAGGCATGCAAAACAGAATTACTACAATTACACCTAAGTAATTGTAGTAATTCTGTTCTTCGTTCGTTCTAAAACAAACAAAATAACATTGGTAGGCTGCCACTCTACAAATAATTATGTTTACGCAGCATGTTGGGGTTTGTAAAATAAAAAAGAAGTGTGCTATAACGAATGACAGTGTTGTAATAATAGTTATTACGATACAGGTAGTTTCTTTATTTCTTTAACGTTGTCTATGGTGTAAAGTGTGTCAATAATGTTCAGGCATGAGTTTCTATTTAGAATGTTAAATTCATATGCTTTTATCCACAATATTATAGTGACACTGTGTTTAACTTAAGTGAAGATCAATTTTAATAAAACAATATTTAAGAAGTTCAAACAAGTCACGATATTTATGCTTATTGCGTGAGAAACACGAACAAATTATATTTATTCTCTCAGTTATTTTTCTCTTAGCTTTAGTATACACTCCCCTTTACAAGAAAGTAGGGACTTCCGTAATATCAGGCTTATGCTTGTTGAACACACGATCAAAGATGATTGTGGTGCAAATATTTGTAACATACGAAGCAATGATATAGGTAAGTACCTAGGTATTTCAATGATAAT